>SNQJ01S0048202.1:17376-65165 GCA_010110895.2 Picea sitchensis | reverse complement strand
ATGGTTTCTCCAGAATAACATTCAACCATCTACCTATATTAGAACTCCTATTTCTCCATATTCTGAGTTCACTATATATTTGTACAAAATATATTCTATAGAAAATACCACTAATACACAGTACAAATCAAAACATAACTATTCAATAGGTGGATTGTTGTTTTAAACCTCATCCTTGATATCTGTATTTTCGACCAAAGCATCCAGATTAGGAATCAAAGCCACATCCATCCTAGGTGAGGAAGCCATCACTGACCCCGAGACAAAAGTCAACGAAGGTGACCAAAGCTGTAACTCCTCTACTTGCAACCTCAACACTACCACTTTGTCCTGCTATTGTCCTACAATATCTCAATGTTGCACCAGAGTACCCATGATGAAGGAGACTGTTGAATTTAGTGCGTTAACCGAAATTTGCAACCTATGATGTACTACCATCTCATATTTTTTTATTGGCCCTTCCTGTTGTTTGAGACCTGTACCATTCACCATTTCTCTAGCCTTTACATAAATTAAAAACCCTAACCAGAGAGAGATGCACCAAAGGATACAAATTGCATCACGACCAAAGTCAAGAGGCCCTCATAGTTCAAGCTAACTGAGCATAAATCCCACTGGGCTCGGAAGGAAACCTTGACATCCAAAGAAAAAATATTTCCCAAGAAGCTACAATTTCATGAGATAAATAGAAACCAACGACCGTCATGCCCATGTCAAACCCATCTGATCTCCATCCATCCTTTAACTTCATAGTCTAGAACCCATACATATTTCATTCCTACCAACTGTGCCAAATCTCCCCTCGAATTGATTCACATAACCTCTCCAAGTAACAAGAACAAGTTGTGATTGAACCCACACATAAACACCCGTCGAGGCTTACAAATGAAAAGCAATCTTTCACACAGTCTTGTACCTCAAAATCACTTCCATTATTGAAAATGATGAGGATCATCCTTTCAATCAACAGTTCCCTTAGGTGAGGATCCATGTGCCTCCTCCTGCGCACATTCCATGTACGATGAACCTTGATCCCATGAGTCACACTCCCACTAAGACTCTGAACCTTCAACTGGTGTCAAATACCTCGGAATGCCGGGACACTACGACCCTCATCTGCTATGACAAACTTCTCCTCAACATGTGCTTGTCCACATGTGACCATCACGCCCACATTACCCCCATGGTTCCCATCATTTAATGTTGAGGAAAACATTAGGGAGGGGGAAAAAAAAAACCTCCCCATTTATCCACAAGGATCCAGGGGCTAGACCTATGGCCTTATTGGCCATTTTATCAGCTTGGGTGTTATTTTACTTGAGAATGTGATAAACGTATGAGGAGAAGAGGTCTAAGCTAAGTCTGATGCGATCAATGGTAACCTTCAATCCCACATCCTTTGGATCCTATCCCACCCAAAAATATCTTATTGTATTTTTTGAATCGACAAGAATGTTTGATTGGGATATTTGATGGTCATTGGCGATTTGAAGCCCCTGTAAAAATGCATATGCCTCAACTTTATTATTTGTGGAGGTCCCTAGGTTCCAATAGAATTCGACTTCCCAGCTTCCTCTGGGGCCAAAACCCCCCCCCCACCACTCTTGCCTCCTCTGGATTTCCTTTAGAAGCACCTTCAAAACAAAGAGTGAAGCATAACTAGGAGTCCAACCAACAATGAAACTCATGAGGTGAAATTTGAAGATGCCAATATTATATTTGAGCAATCTTGTTGCTGACCAAAAAGTTCAAGTTTAATTTATTCATCTAGAGATCCTCCTCTAGGTCCAATATTTGTGGAGCCTCTATTCTAAGCCTCTTAGAGTTGATATATTCAAACATTTAACCCAAATATTTGGAGTCTACTGATTGAGGACTAGAATATTGATCTTTGAAAATGAGCCTCTTTCCTTCTAACCATAATTGCCGACATATATACTTTGGAGACACCATCCAAGATATTTTGAAAAGGGTTTTGGTCCTAAATGTTCCATGATAGTATGAGCTCCATTCCCAAAAGGGGATTTACCGAGGAGGGCTGAGAGACTCGATGAATTACTTCTAAATATACTAACTTCCATACCTTCTTAGTAGACTCATACTCTAGGAATAAATGCGAAATGGATTCATAATTCTTCTTACACAAGGAACAACAAAAAGGACCAAGGAAACCTCTTTTATAAATATTATGATCTTTTGTGAGAATTTTCCCATGAGCCTAGGTCCAACAAAAAATATTAATCTTCAGAATAACTTGATGGAGTAATGCGACATATCCACCCTTGACTATGTACCCATTTCCCCCCCAACCTTTTCTATCCTTGGCTTGCTTTTGAATTGGAGCCACATCCTGGAGATTTAATAAAAATGGGTCAACCAAATCCTTGAGGTGGTAAGGAACATTCCCCAAGGCCCAACCCGACCACATACCTAATGAATCCCAACAAGAAATATCAAACAACAAAGACTTGTTATATTTCTCAAATCAAAATTTAAGAGGGGAAAGAGAATGATTCTAAACTAGGGGAGGGTTTCCCAATAAGCTATCCTGCCAAATATTAACATTCCTTCCATTCCCTAGAATCCAAGTGAGGAAGTTTTGAAATAACGAAAGAGAGGTTCTGAGGAGCTTCCAAATTGAGGAACCATTTTGAGCCAAGGGGGGGCTATCAAGACACCTCCTTCAATCCCTATAGGGGTATTTTTTAAGAAGGGATTTTTTCCACCCATATCAATCACCTATGCCTAGATCCATAGTATTTTAGAACCAAGGGAGATATTAACTAGTCCTAGGTCACAAAGTCCCAGGACTCCATGATCTTTTGGGGATCCTACCAAGAAACAATTCACTAAATGAAAGCGTTTCAAGTTCGTTTTCCCCCTTTCCATAGAAATTTTTGAATTTCATGAGATAGATCTTTTTTGATACCTATCGAAGCCAATAGCGAGGATAATTGAAAAATTGGAAGTGATGAGAGAACATATTTCACCAACACCAACCTCCTTGCTAGTTTAAGCATAAGGCTCCCCACAACTCAATTTTTTCTTTAATGTTTTGGAAGATAACTTTCCAGGCTTCAGCAGGAAGCGATTGAGGGCATATCGACATCTCCAAATATTTAAATAATTTCCAACTTACTGTATATGGTAATTGGAAAATGTTGGATATGGCCATGATAAAGTGAGCATTCACATTCCATGCATACAACTAACTTTTGTTTTTATTAATCATTCCTCCAGATATCTGAGTGAACTAGTCCATGATGATTTTAAATATGACAACTATAGTTCTCGAGGCCCCTCCCAAGTGAAACATATCATCTATTAATTGGGAAAGATTGATCCTTTTAACCCCTCTTGTGATCTGAAGACTAGAGATGGAGCACGTGCTTCTTTCACTTTACAACCTTATATTTAGTGCTTCAACCATTAGAACGTATAAAATATGAGAGAGAGCACACCCTTGACAAAGTCCCCTTGAGGCTTTAAAGAATATTGTTGGCTGACCATTAATAATATTGCTAATACATGAACCTATCCATTTAATAAATTCCTAGCTAAATCCACTTTTTCTCAGAACTTCCTTAATAAATATATGGCTAACACTATCAAAAGTGTTTTCCATATCAATTTTAATTATCATACCTTTTCCCCCTTTTGTTTTTCTAAAATGAATGGCTTCCCGAACAAAAATAATGTTATCCCAGATTTGCCTCTTTTCCACAAAACCTCCTTGATTCAGAAGAATAAGCTTACTTAATAAAGGTTTGAGCCTATTTGCTATGACCTTCAACATAATTTTGTAGGATACATTACACAAATAAATAGGCCCGAATCAACTAAAGGAGGAAGCATTCTTTTCTTTTGGGATTAGATCCAAAAATGCCGATTTGGTTGCTCCACCCATTCTAGCAGATTTGTACACATACTAAATCATTCTTACCAGATCAAGTTTAATGGTAGACCAACATATTTAATAAAAATGAGCAGAAAACCCATTTAGCCTGGGTGCCTTGTCTGGATTGAACTGATTAGGAGCCTCCAATATTTCCTTCTCTTTGAATGGATTGATCAACTCCCTATTATCCTCCTCTATAACCAACGAAGGAATATGTGAGATAAAATGTCCACATAAATACAAATCCATTCCCCCATTCTCAGAGTAGAGAGATTCAAAACGAACTTAATATATTCAAAGGAAGATAGAGCTAGACCCTCTGGAGAGGTGATTTCCTCCACCCTATTTCTCCATTGTCGAGCCTTGGACTGTTTATGACAACAACTTTTGTTTTTATCACCGACGTGAAGCCACATGCTTCTAGATTTCAACCCCCACATTTCCTCCTCCTTCTTTAAAGATATTTGATACTTTTGATACACAAATTTTTCTTCCTGTTGCATGGATGGGGTTATTAGGTATCTCTCTAAAGTGTCCTGAATGACTTCCAATTTTTTTGAATGTCCACTACTTCTAATCTCAGAGAGTATAATTTTTCCTTTTCCCATAGATTAAGTGCTGCCTTAGTATCTTTAAGTTTTTGATCCCAAATATATACTAGAGAGCATGAGATCCATTGACTCCAAGATTGAGAGACCAGGGGACAGAAGGCCTGGTCATCCATCCATAAAGGATTAAACTGAAAAGGGATAGGACCAAAATTTATTACTTAGAAAAAAACAAAGAGATGGGATAATGATATGAGATTACCTAGGGGAGGATATGAGAAACAATCAACCCAAGATTTGCTAGAAAAAAACTATGGACTATAAAACAATCTAACCTTGTAGTTATATGCCCCATACCTACTCTTCTATTATTCCAAGTGAACTTGCCCGTAGTTGGATGAATATAAATCAGGTCCATGTATAAGATCTTCCATGTTTTCTCTGAATGGATATAAAACAATGGACATCCCCTTTTTCTCATTCTGAAGGAGGGTGGTATTAAAATCTCCTACAATAGTGTAACGTCCTCTAGCCCATCCGAGGGACATTATGGTGTGGAAAACTCATAAAACCAAAATTTCCGTTAACTAATTTAATTTTTTACAGCTAATTAATTTCCTGTAGCTTACAACTACGAATTACAACCATATTTAATTGCTATTTGTTACCATTATTTAGATGCATATACAACATGGAAAAATTATCATGAAATGCAACTAGTAAATTAAAAAAAAGCAACACATAATAAATCTTGTACACATAGTTCATGCACAACAATCACACACATAAGAATAACACAACAACAAGATAAAACACATCTTTTAATTTTGTTGTGCGACCAACTACTTGGGACGAACATTCCACCCAACCATAGATTTATTGTTCAAAATCTCAACAACAAATCACCCTCGAGCTGAGGATAGTAATCCACAAAAGAGGGTGGTCTCTCGCTATCCAATCACAACTCATAAACTCATAAGACATATGATATTCACCTACAACTATCTCAATTTCCCACCAGCTCTCTTCCTCTTTACCTGCCCAACCCAAAAAATGTACCCCTTCACTGATCTCAGTCCCTTGGGCATCCCATTCATTTATCGGGCTCTCTATGGCACATGTAGCTAGGAATATCTCAGCTGGGAACTCAAGGGAACTTGTTTCTAGGAAAACTACCAATAAACCACAACAAACACTTGTTGTTTTAGTGCAACCCACTATGGAGTCCACTCTTCAGACCTGGAAACTTGGTTCTTTAGTCTTCAGCCCCAAAACACTCAATATATGCTCCAGAAAGCTCTAGAATTTTCCCTCCATGGTTGCACCAGCTCCATTTCTCTTTTCTTTCCCTCTACCTACTACCCATGCACAAAAAATCAATGTGTAAAAATTGTTGTCCCAACCCATATGGATTTCTCTCCTTTGGATTGCTTTCTTAACTCACACACTTCCCCAAGATGATGGTACTCAACCCCCATGTGCCTAATAACTATGGGATGTGACTACTCACACCCACCCTGTTAAATGTATTTAATGATTGTCTTTGGGAACACTCAATAAAAAATTAGAAGGTTCATACACCAATATAAAATTCAGGAAAATGAGTTGAATTAATATACATGGGTAATTCCCCTTGGACCCCTCTTGGAAATTATCCTGTATACTCCCCTCTCTTCTAGATTATTTCATCCCCCATCTCTGTCCATGTCCCCTTAGTAGCCGACATCACATTTTATTAATAAAACAAGGAAGTACCATTCACATATTACATCACTTCGACTGTAGCCACACATTATATCTACATAAGCATTAATTAAACTGGGGATTATAGCGGGGATGTTTCATTCCCCCTCCCCTACAATTGTGCACCATCCTCGGTGTACACTATGCCGATATACATATATGCAAATTTACATCACAATACTTAGAAATACAAATTTTGCAAATTTACAACTCCAACAACAATTCCAACCATAATCTCATGTTCCTCTCAACTCGCTGACCCAAGGAATGCACCATTCATTTATCAGAGTTAACCCAAGGGATATACCATCTGCTTATCATAGCTAACCCAAGGAATGAGCCATTCTTTTATCAGGGTCTCCAATGGAGTTTGCTAGGACTTCGAGATGTGGTTCCGAGACTCTAGTTGCTCAAAATGGAGTCTTGCATTATGTTTTCTTCAAAATTGTAAAACAATTGTGGGTATTCCTCCTAGATGTTTTCTTCATTATCCCATGTAGCATATTTAGGACCATAGCAAGTCCATTGAACCTTTACCATCCCTATGGCCTTGTTCTTGAGCACTTTGACTTTCTGGTCTAGGACGTGTATTGCTTGCACCTGGAAATCCCCTTCATGCTCCACTTGGATCAGATTACAATCAATTATGTGGTTAGGGTCAGGTACATATTTCTTTAATAATGACAGGTGAAATACATTATGTACTCTCATGAATGCAAACAATGCTAGCATGTATGCAACTAGACTTATCTGTTCTATTATTTTAAAAGGCCCACAATATCTTGCTGCCAACTTTGGGAAACTTCCTAATCTTAGCGAACTTCTCTTAGCCTTCACTTTTAAAAACAAATATTCACCCACTTTAAAATATCTAAACACTCTATTATTGCATGCATAACTTTTCAGCCTATCCTAAGCAACCTTTAATTTATTTTTTATCCTTGTCATTTGTTCTTCCATTTCCTTCAATAAATCTGGCCTAACAACTGCTTTGTTTGTTGAATTATCTCGACTCACAGGTGTGATACATTTTTTTCCATACAATTCTTCAAGCGTACTCATTTTCAATGAGGCTTGATACATTGTTGTAAGCAAACTCAACTAAATGAATATAATCTTCCCACTTTGATGATTGGTCCATCACATACATTTTGATCATATCCTCAATTATTTTGTTGGTATTTTATGTTTTCCCATCTTACTCTAGGTGATATGTTGTACTAAGATTTAAATTTGTTCCAAAGTCCTTGTACAAACCCTTCCGAAAATTGGAAGTGAACTTTGGATCTCTATCCAAAACTATTTCCCTAGGCACTCCATGTAGGCTAGCAACTTATTTCATATATATGTCTCAATATTTGTTTCCTTGTGTGTAGTATTTACTGGAATAAAATGCGTCGCCTTAGTTGATTTATCAACCACCACCATGATGGAATAATGTTGCTTCATTGTTTTGGGCATCTTAGTAATAAAATCAATTGTAACTACTTCCAACTTCCATTTTGAAATGGGAAATGGTTGTAGCATCCCTGTTGGATGCCTATGCGTAGTCTTCACTTTCTGGAACTCTAGACATTTGGCTATGTAATTAGCCACTTATTTCTTCATCCCTGGCCAAAAGTATTGGCTTCTTATAACTGCAACCATTTTTTGATATCTTGGGTTCCCGACATATGGCACATTATGCATTTCCTTCAGCACTGCATTTTTCAACTCACTGGAATTCGACACATATACTTTACCCTTGTACATAAGAATTCCATCTTCTTTTAGCTCATAAGAATTAAATTTTTGCTAAAAATTACCTTGCTGTAATGTTTCTTTTATTTTTACATAATGTTGATCTGAATTTTCTGCTACAATAATTTGATTTTTTAGATCAGTCATGTACATGTTAATGGATGCAATATGAACTTCATGAGCTCTCCTGTTGATTGCATCAACCACTTAATTTTCATTATCTTTTATATGCTTAATTTCATGTCATATTCACTCAGAAATTTTGTTCATGTTCCTCTTTTGACTTAGAGTAGACACTTATATCATCTAGGAACACAATTACAAACTTGTCCAGGTACTCCCTGAACACTCCATTCATCATGAACATAAATATTTCCGGGGAATTTGATAGTCCAAATGGCACTACCATGAATTCCTAATGACCGTATCTTGTCCTAAATGTTGTTTTACTATTGTATTCTTCCTTAATATTCACTTGATGATAGCATGATCTCAAGTCAATCTTCGAAAAAATTCTTTCACCTTTCAGCTGATCAAATAAGTCATCAATTCTTGGCAAAGGATACTTGTTCTTTATGGTGGCCTTATTCAACTGTTTGAAATCAATGCACAACCTTAAGGTTCCATATTTCTTCTTTACAAAAAGAACCAAGGCTCCCCAAGGTGACACACTTGGGTGTATATACCTATTCTTTAGCAACTCTTCAAGTTGCATCTGCAACTCCAATTCTAGTGTTCCCATTCTATATGGTGTCTTGGACACTGGAGAAACTCCTAGAACCAAATCAACAGAGAAATTAATGTCTCTTTTTGGTGGAAATATTGGAATTTCTCTAAAAACATCCTTGAAATCCCTCAAGAAGGGATGATCTTCAATGCTTGCCACTTTATCTTTGGCTACCTCTTTCATATGGGTTGCAAAAATCTGACATCCCTTCCTAAAAATCTTCTTCAACTGTATAGCTGAAATTTCTCTAAGAACTACAACTCTTGGAATCCCTTGAATCTTGCCTTGCTGCCCTTCTTCATCAAGACATGTAATTGTCTTGTTGTAACAGTCTAGGACAATATGTTGTTTTCCAACCAATCCATGCCAATTAGACAATCATAATAACCCAATGGTATGATGTTTGCATCTACCATTGTGTTGAGTCCATTCATGTCTATCTGACAATCTTTAACCACCTCATTGATCTTTCTCTTAGCTCATGTGGTTAACCGAACTAACCAAGATTTCTTATGCTTACTCATTTGCAAGTGAAATCCTCCAACAATGTTAGAGTTTATGTAACTATGACTAGCTCTAGACTCAATCAAAATTGCTATGGGATGGTTATCAATCTTACCTTCTACTTCAATCATGGGGGATTGATACTCAACTTGCTTGTTGTCTAAGGCTACACAAATACTTGGCATGCTTCCTCCCATTTCTTCCACTATTTCAGCGTCTTGAATGTTGTGGAAAATCCTCATTCTTTCTTCTTTGTGAGGGAAATACCTATATACATGATTTCCCTCACATCCCAAACATTTTATAGGTTGTTGTATTAGCCTCTTTCCAAATGAATTTGCATTCTGGTGCTCATTTTGAGCTGACTGACCTTGCTAATTTTCTTGGGTGTTATTCTTGAAAAAGGGTGGTTTAAAACCTTTCGGCCTTTGATCCTTTTTCCCTTTCATCTTGTCATTCCAATCCTTTTGGAAAATTGACCTTCCTCTTCTTTTCTCATAAATATGCCTTGCTCTCCTTATGGTTTCCTCCAAAGTATTGGGGTTATCATATTATATCTTGTCACTCTAGAAGGAGGGTAACCCACTTAGAAACCTTTGTATTTTGACCTACTCATCCTTTATGAAGTCAACATACTTCAAAAAATTAAAGAACCTCTTCTCATATTCCTCCATTGTCATGGTTCCCAACTTGAGTTCAAATAACTCTTTAATCTTCCTTTCATAGTAATTCTTGGACAAATATTTCTCTTGGAAATATCCTTTGAACTTCCTCCATGAGATCCTCTTCTCAACAAGGTTCTTGGCTTGCTTAAGTTGATCCCACCACATGGCTACCTTTCCTTGCAAGTGGTAGGTGGAAATTATAGCTTCTACCCATGAGGGGTAATCATGTATCTCAATATATTTCTTCATTTCCAATAACCAAGACTTTTCCTCTTCTCCTTTCCTGTGCTCATAATTGAAAGTTGGTGGCTTGATCTTCTTAAGCTGACCTTGTAAGATGTTTACATTGGTCCTTCTCCTTTGCATCCAAACAAGAGACACACTTGGGCTGATCCCTCACCCCGAACTTGCATGATTTATTATTGTTTACTTCCTTGGAGAATGATGGCGCCTTCTCCTTGACTATCTATCATTCCCATGATCATCCCTTTTGCTATGGGATCTAGATGCTGATACTTGTCTAGCACTAACTACTTGCTTGGTGCTAGAGTCTTTGTTAACCTACTTATGCAACATGTTTAAGCTCTAAATTATCTCTTCTTGAGCCTTCATAATACTTTCATTATAATCTCTATAGCTTTTCACTTCCCTATGCAGACTTCTCAAAGTGATAGGCTCTTTCTTAACTCTTCTTCCATTTGACTCTGTTTCAACATTTCCCATGCTGACATGTAGACCTATGATCTCTTCTTCATGTCTATAATATCCCTCAAAATATTCCATAACTCTATTCCTCATATAATAACTAAAGTTTCCTTCATATACCTCTAATTTTGCAAGAAATGTGCATGTAATAATTGTTGTTAGAACATGCATAACATCAAACATTTCATCCATTAGAATACATGCTATTTCTTTGCTAATTTATGAAATAAAATTTATGCCAATTGAAATTCTAGTTCCTTAGATGAATTCCTCTATGAAACATCTTTCCATAGGCTATACCCATGCCTCAATCTGAGTTTTGAGCGAAAAGTTACAACATTTACATGCTGCATTTTCTACTTTTTTACTGCTACAAAAATATCTTTATTAATTTCTTAGAAAATTTTCTGCCCAAATCAAATTTCTGGGTGGAAATATGTCTTCTAATCCTTAATATCTTTCCAACAACTATTCATTTTCTCAAATATGATCTCAGAGCTGAAAGTTATGGTCTAGAGAAGTTTAGTTTGTTTTACCCAATTTATCCCTGTATGCTACATGTGTCTTATTTCTCTTCCTGCACATTTTTAGGTACCCATAAACAAAATATGACTCCACCACTGGCTTCTACGGGTCATAATATTTATATCAGCTGCTCCTATTCCCCAAACGAACTTCTGAGAATGGATTTATTCCTTACGGAAATAAATTTGGTTCCAAAATTTTGTCCCTTATTGTTTTGCCTGTAACTTTCTCATACGAGCTCCGTTTTGTGAACCGTTTAACTCGTTGGATAATTCTCTCCGAGTTCTTTTATTTGAGTTGTAGAGACAAAGTGTGCATTGGTACATTTTTTTATCGTGGGTTTTTATTGGCTAAAAATTTCCTTTAGGGCCTCATAAATGCCTCACAAGTTATTGACCTTCAAAAACCATAAAAAATCACATAAAACTGACTATTTTACTACTGTAACATCCCTTTAAATTTGAACTGTTGATCT
Organism: Picea sitchensis; assembly: GCA_010110895.2. NCBI lineage: Eukaryota > Viridiplantae > Streptophyta > Pinopsida > Pinales > Pinaceae > Picea > Picea sitchensis. The sequence continues at coordinate 53,635 of SNQJ01S0048202.1, read as the reverse complement.
CAAATCACATCAAATCTGAGTCATTGATTCAAACTCCATTGAATTTTGATGCGTGACGTTCTCCTTTGGCACGCACAACTCTTTCCCCAAACTATCGACTCTATTGTCGGTCATTGACCCAACTCCCCGGTGATTGATTTGCACACAAATCTAAATCAGTTGATTCGACCGTCAGATGTCGAAAATACTCGTTGGAGAAATGAAAAATCCTCATCAATTTGGCTGATTCCCAACCATCGACCCATTGACGATCGACGATCCCCAATGACTGTCAAAAACACTTCCCCAAATCGATTGACCTGATCATCTTTCATCGACCACTTCTAGAATGACGTGGCATGACACGTGGATGCTAATGTGGCATCCACGTCATATTGATATGTCAAATTGGGTGACATTGCATGACACATGGATGATGACATCATCATCCTCTTTTCCTTCATTTATAATCAACCACTTCTCTTGGAAAAATGAAAACTCTAGTCACAATCTACTGATCCCCGATTCATCGGTCATCGACAATCAACATTCCCCTTGGACGCATGAAGCCTTCACCATATTTTATCAATCCTTGACCATCGGCCATCGAAGATCCTCTCTGGATGTGTTAAATTTTTGTCAAATCCTATCAATCCCCGACCATCGACAAGTTTCGTTGGTGAACTTTAACACTTAGAACATTTGGCCAAAATATGCTGATCCATGATCATCGACCATCGATGATCAAAGACTTCTTTTGGCCGAACTCAACTCTTTTCCAAACTCATCGATTCAATTGTCGACAAGTTCAACTGGAAAACTTCAAACCCTCCACAAATATCGTTGATCTGACCATCGATTGTCAGTGAAATATTTTGATGAACTCCAACACTTAGAAAAATTTGAGCACAATCTAGGGGAATCTGGACAATCGATTTCCTTCAACTTACAACCACCAAAATTGAATCTCGGTCGTTAATTTGCTCAACCTTCAAAACGGATGAAACTTTATGAATTTTTAAATTTATCATGACGAATCTCAACTGTCGATCTTGAGATCAAAATAGATCTCGATCGTCGATTTACTAAACTTCCTACAACTCTACAACAACCATTAAAACATGAATTTCGACCATTCCAAGTCGAATTCGTCCGTGCAACGTTGAATATTTACTCCATTAAATTTATTAAATAGATTCTAGTCACTCAAACTCGAATTTTACTCATGAATTTTGGGATTTCACTCAAATTTCCCTCTATTCCCCCCCCCAAATTCGTCACAGACAAGTCTGCAATGACACTTTTTTCTCCCAAATTCACAAAGGTTCAAGTGCATACAAGCCTGATGTTTGAACCAGGTGCTCTAATACCATAGTGTAACATGACCCAACCCATCCGAGGGACATTACGGTGCAAAAAATTCATAAAAAATGAATTTTTTGTTAACTAATTCAATTCTTTTACAACTAACCGATTCCTATAGCTTACAACTACGAATTACAACCAAATTTAATTGCTAACTATTGCCATTATTTAGATGCATCTACAACATGCAAAAATGATCATGAAATGCAACCAGTAATTTAACAAAGTAACATATAATCAATCTTGTACACATAGTTCATGCAGAACAATTATAAACATAAGAATAACACAACAATAAGATAAAACACTTATCTTCTAATTCTATTGTGCAACCAACTGCTTGGGATGGGCGTTCCACCCAACCATAGACTTACTATTCCAGATATCAACAAAAAATCACCCTTGAGCCGAGGCTAGTAATCCACAAAAGAGGGTGGTCTCTCACTATCCACTCACAACTCATAAACTCATAAGACAACTTATATTCACCTACAACTATCTTGATTTTCCACAAGCTCTCTTCCTCTTTGTAACATTACCCAACCCCTAAGTGCCCTTTGAAGAGATGGGGTGTCAATTTTTTTCTTCTTCTAATCATCTAAATGCCCTTTTTGTAAGCATGCCATCGTTGTTTACTCGTCAATATATTTATAACGACTATAAGTTTGCTCAAAACTAAGCTTTGGGTTAAAAGTTATAACCACTCAAAGTTTCCGGGCCTTCATCAACCAATAACCATCTCATTACCACGTGGCATCCACATGGACACTTATTACTCATTCCATTTAATGTGGCAATAATACATTAGTTTCATGGGCCCAATGCTTTGGCTCACCTTATTATCCCATAGTTAACCCCCACTAACAAAACTCCGACGATGATAATATGAGTACCTTCCCCAGATCTGACGACTCTCGACTCTTGATGTAACACACCCGACCCCTAAGTACCCTTTATTAGGGATGGGGCATCTAAATTTTACTTCTACTCAAAGATATCGTATCCTCTTTTTGTGATCTCCGTCTTCTTCTACTCGTCGATACCTTTCCATCCACTATCACCGTGCTCAAATATGATTTCGGGATTAGAAGCTACGCTCTCATGTAACACACAAGATTACAGGATTTCAACGTTTGATGCTAAATACCCATTTCTCTACTCACGTATCCTCTGGAGTCCCAAAGCCCTGGAATCATGGCATGTAGCTCCATCCTCCAGCTCTTTTGAATTATAAAATTACACCACCCCAAACCTCCAGAATTCCGAAACTATGAACTCCCGAAGGGTTCACACTTACACGTGGTGGTGTGTTAAATGCAGAGGCAAGGGTAGGTGGGTCCGGGCCTTCGACCGATTTACCTTAGCGTTCCAACATATCAAGCTCCTCGAAGTCCCAAAATCCCAATATCCTAGGTACTCCACTAGCCTTTAGGCCAAGCGAGCATGCACCAGGGGGATGACACGCGGCAAAGGGCATAGACGACAAATGGCCCCATTAATGGGTGACACATGTCACACTCTAATGAGCATATAAGGGTGGTAAAAATAACAAATCAAGGTGACACATGGCATGCTGACCATGGGTCCACATCACCCTAGGTGATGTCAACATGCCACATCACTTCAGACTGACAACCTCCCAATACCCCTTATATCCCACGTTTGAGATGGGTCCATGTAGATCCATAGATCTATGGACTCCATTGCTTCATAACTTTGACGTTCAAGGAATCCACTATGTAATATTCTCTTTTCTCTCGGAGTGGTTAGCGTCGGGCTGACCAAATTCTAGATCCAATGGTGAGGAGGAATCCCAACACGTCCTCATATTAACGATTCGTGTTTCTTCACAACTTTGGCGTTCGAGGGTTCTACCTGTTTAACACTCCCTTTCTTGAGAGTGGTCAATGTCGGACTGATCACTAATTAGATCCAACGGTTAGGAAATGTCTCGAAGCATCCTCAGATCTATGACTCTCGTCACTTTACGAGTTCGACGTTCAGGGGTTCTACTTGATTAACACTCCTTTTCTACCAGAGTAGGACTTCTCCGAAGTGCTATACACAAATCCTTCTACTGGTTGATTGAACGATTGGGAGTGGTTCTCAATGGACTCCCCAGATCAATGGTTCACATTAATTCACAACTCTAACATTTGGGGGTTTTGGTGTTATGACACCTATGTTCTTCCAAAGTGGTCAATGTTGGACTGACCACGATGTAGATCCACCGGTTCAGGAAGATCCTGAGTATCCTCAGATCTACGACTCACATTACTTCGCTACCGGTAAGTGGGTCAGTATTTAATGATGGGACAGATCCCACGATCATGGTTAGGAAAACCGCTAGATGTCGGTCAATCTTGCTGGTAATTGAACTAGTAGGTTTACTTTGGTTGTTTTCAAAGATTGTAAGGTTGTAGCATCCTGGAGCTCCGAACTTCCAGAGTTCCGAAACCAGAAAATATTAGCTCCTTTTGGACCTAGCGCATGGTTCTGAGGTCTTAAACATATGGAAATTATTGATCTCTAGAAACTACACTCATAGTTCTTAGCCAAGATTTGGTTAAGGCCATGGGAAGGAGCCCATGGTCTCTTGCACGACTGGTTTGAAGGGAGCGCTTCCCATTCACGAAGCTTAAGTTATAAAACAAAGAAAGTTATTTCTTGACCAGTACAAGAACCATAAAATTATTCTTAGATTCATTTACATACCCACGTCTAACAGTTCTCCAGTTGCTAAGAAGAGGTGAACAAAAACCATGCAAATATAGGGGCTCACAGAAAAACAATAAGCGTTTCTAATGATTAATAAAACAATGTAAAATTTAATCATAAACACAAACATTCAACCATCACTTCAATTCCAATACACATAGTATAAAAATACTTATCAAGAAACCAGAATCGTGAAGCAACTGCTGAGAGGGGTGCCCATTTCCATCCAACTGTAGGCACAACCACTTATGAATGGATTTACCTTTGGCCACCCCCTAGCTAGATCATGATGCTATGAGAGAGAGATTTTGTTCTTGTTCAACGATAGTCAGAGATGAACATCACTCTTCTCCTCCCAGAGGAACTTGCAAAAATGGTTTTCTCTCCACCAAGAAAGGGGGGCTGCAACGAGTACTTCCTCAGTCACTCATCTTCTCTGCAACCCCGTTTATCATCTTGGATTGAAAATGATGCTAGAAACTTCTTGCACCTAGTAGAGAAAGTTTGATTCTCAGTTCTCTTCAGAACCAAAGAGTTGCATACACTCTCCTCTTTCTAGAAGAATGGTCTCTCGAATCATCTTCCTCACCAGTCCTCTCTACCCACAAATCCATTCTTTTCTTTCCTTCCTCAACAAGATTGTGTGGGTCTAATTCCCCAATTCGTGGTCAGGTCAGAAAGTATTTCAGATGGGTACTCTTCCCATCTCCTCATTAACTCTTGAGGAGTACTTTCCAACTACCAACCTAACTGGTAACTTATTTCTGGGTCAGAGGACTATTCTGGGTCTAAGTAATTAAATCTAGTAAGGTACTGGTCTGGTGGGGGTCATCTCAACCATTTCTGGTTCCCCTCACCATCTCTCTCATAACATCATGATCTACCTTGGCAATCCCCTTCAAAAGTTATGCAACACTATCCATTTTTAATTAATAACAAAAATACATACATTACCTTTTATAACAAAAAGGTTCATCAATTCCAACATACACACATATTCCGTTTTCCCATAGTCTTTTGGAAAGTTGTAGTTATATTTACAAGCCGGGGGAAACAAGGGTGTTAAAATCCCCCCTGCCCCCTTAAAGGAACATCTCCCTTGATGTTCTACCTGTAGATGTGCTCTATATGTACATAAGTAAATAAAAATGGGTATGCCTGTTACATGGCATCCTCCATTTCCCATGTAGCTTCATCTAGACCAAAGTGTTTCCACTGTACCTTGACTTGTGAAATGGTTTTGTTCCTGAGTGGGATTTCCTTCTTGTCTTATATGAATTATGGATCTAGTAGGAATTCTCCATTTGGTTCCACCTGAATCACAGACCAATCAATTATATGATTAGAATCATGTACATTTCTTCAATAACAAAACATGGAAAACATTATGTGCCTTCACTGTGGGAGGAAGTGCTAGTCTATATGCTACAGGTCCCACTCTATCCAAAATTTCAAAGGGTCCACAATATCAAGGTTCTATCTTGGCACAAGATCCCATTCTCAAGGATCTTTTCCTGGGTCTAACTCAAAGATACACACGATCCCCTGCTTTGAACTCTCTAGGAGTCCTCTTTTTGTCTGCATATATTTTTTGTCTATCCTGAGCTATTTTCAGATTCTGTTTTATCTGAATTAATTGTTGTTCCATTTCCTTTAGCATATCTGGCCCGATTAAAATTCTGTCTACTGGGTTATTACAACTGATTGGAATATTGCATTGTCTACCATATAGGGCCTCAAAAGGGATCATCTTCAATGAATCTGGATAACCATTGTTATAAGAAAACTCTACCAGTGGTAGGTAGTCTTCCCACTTCTTGGGTTGATGCATTACATGAATCCTTAACATATCCTCTAACACTTGGTTTATCCTCTCTGTCTTCCCATCAATTTGAGGGTGATAGGCTGTACTAAATAACAATTTAGTTTCAAAACTAACAAACATAGATTTCCAAAAGTTTGAAGTAAATTTTATATCACGGTCAGATATGATTTCCTTAGGCATGCCATGCAGTCTAAATATTTATTTCATGAAAATAATGGCAATATCTATTTCCTTGCAAGTTTATTTGAAAGGACTAGAGTGAGCAACCTTTCTCAGTTTTTCCACAACTACCATGACGACGTCATTCTGTATGGTTGATTTTGGTAACCTTGTAATGAAATCCATGGAGATGGTTTCCCATTTCCATTCTGGGATTGGTAGGGGCTGCAACAACCCTGTTGGATGCCGATCCTCTACCTTACCTTGCTGACATTCTAGACATTTAGCTAAGTAATTATTTATGTCCCTTTTTCAGCTCGATCCAATAAAATAGTTTCTTATTGGCTGCGATAATGTTTTGATAACCAGGTGTTGGCACAGGGGTAGACCCAACATTCAATGCTACAACAATGCAACAACAAAACCCTAAATACCGACCCTTTCGACAAAACCTGCGAAGAAGATGAAGTCTCACCCGAGGTAGAGGCATGGGTGGTTGCAGAACTCAAGTGTCTACAACCTTAGCTGGGACAAAGATCTGTGATTGTAATACTTAACAGAGCACTTAGCACCAACAATTCATAAATATTTAACCACTATCTACTCCGCAGATAAAACAGAGCATTGCATCATTCATTCAGATTTGATGTATCTAAGCACTTATCATAGAGAGGTAGGTTAGATCTAGCATATTCAAGCACTAAGCACATTCAAATAGGTCAGATCTAACATCCATATACATCATTATCACAAAGCATAAATAGATCTATCTATCTTTATCAAAGCACTTAGCAAGTAAAGACATAAACACATCAAGACATCGCACAAAGCAGAGCAACACAACATATAAGTGGTTCACCCCCACCCTGGGGCTACGTCCACCAACTCTTCTTCTTTATTATCTTTGTCAAGATTCTTATAGGCACATAGCATCAAAATCCTACTCTGCAGAAGAAATGAGCTCTGAGCACACTCCGCCAGATCCTCCTTCTTTGAGCTAGGGTACAACACCAAGACTTCTTACAATTACTTGCACGTAGCTCTGCAAGTCTCACATAGTATGCACAAAGCATCTACAATACATACTTAGCACTTAGCCCAATATCACACAAATATGCATATCTTGTCACCTCTTACATAGCCTAGACACCTATTTATACTTTACAAAGTAGGCCTAAACATGGGTAAACCCATGGGTCGACATCCCATACCCGTTACATAATCCCAAATCCAAAAAAGTACCCAAAAAGGAGTCGAGATCCCGTGATCTTTGCTTCATCTTGCGCTTCGCCTTCGATAGGTTGTTGAAGTCCCAAAATAGGTCAAACTTGACCAAGGATCTCCCAAAACTTGGTCAAGGGCCAACAAGCCCACAACACTCACCTGCAACTCATCCCGAGTCACTCAGATCTGGGTAGTTCTGCTTCAAAATCCTCGAGATTGGCTCGAGCTACTTCAACTTGTTGCTATGCCACGAACTCCTATCAGAAAACTCTTAGATGATTGCCTCATTCACAGGTCCCTCTAGACGCTATTCAGCTGCAGTGACAACCTGCTCCAGTTCTTCTCCTCGGCCTTCGACCTCTGTGAAAAATTGGTAAGCCTTATCTTGTACAGGTTGGAGCCTTTGCGTTACTTCCATAACTCGGCTCTAGATAGTGTGGATCTGCTTCTAGGTGGTGCGTTTCTCTTGGGATCGCTTCATTCTTTCCACAGCTAACAGGGGCTTCAACTGCGCCTATATCGTTTTGACTTGATACTTTGCCTCTTTGAGCTATGACTCCAATGCCTTCAGTTCTGGATTCTCGGTGAGTTGCTCATAGGTCTGGGCACTGTGATCAGTGATTTTCTTACATTCCATAAAAAGAGATTTTATTCACTCAACTGCACTTCGAGCAATTGCTTCTCTTTGATCCCTCACATCCTGCGGGGTCTCGGGCACTGGGCGAAGCTATAAGTCTGTGATGCGTTTTTGTAGCTGTTGGATAAATTTTGTGAAATGCTCTACTTGTTGTGTGACTCGGTCCTCTACCTTTATTTCTAAGACTATCATAGGGCAAAGTGCTCTACTGACCGCTTCTTTCACTTCGAGTTGCTCTGCGAGCAACTGGTCTTTTCCTTACTGCATCTGTGCTTTTTCCTCATCGAACTTCACTTGGATAGCAATATTTTCTTGTTCTACAGCTCAAAGTTGTTCTACAAGTACTCCTTGTACTTGCATCAAAGCTTGGGTGGCATGTTCTATTTCCTCTTGTGCTCGACGAAGGTGAGCTTTGACTGTATCAGCTAGTCGACGGATTTGGGCTGGCTCATCTCCCAACTCTGGAAATCTCAGGTTCGAGGAGTAACTTAGACACTACAATAGGATAGAGGGAAATAACGCAATGATCATTGTGTAAAATCAATGAGTCCGTGAGCTCAGATTCACAGTTAGCAAAAGTGTTCTTGGTGCATGGTGCAATGGGATAAATAGATAACTTGGTGACGAATCTCTTGCAATGGGAAAAAAGCCTTCTTAACTCTATTCTATCTGTTATGGCACGGTCCAACGGTCTGGTGGTGAACCATAAATGTCTTTCTACCCATTCGGGGGGGGGGGTCAGCCGAATAGTTATATTGGTCCCAATGGCTATATTTCTTCGCCCTGGCGAAGTTCCATGTGGCATTGTTCTGTTATTCCGACGAAGTTCCAATTTTGAAAAGTTTCCTTCTTCGAAGTTCCCTCTGGAACCTTCTGTAACTTGTTGATCTTAGCTCTCTTCTTACTTAGTTTTCTATATTTCTTCCCAGTGAGCTTCGTCTCGATATTCCTTTTTCCATTCTGATTCTTATCTTCTTTTGGTATAGTTACTTCACACTATTGAGATGCTTTCCTAAGATTCAAGGGTGATACTTCTTCTTTATCTGGAATAGGAACTTCAATATTCTGTGGGTCTTCTAGTGTTCTTGCAACTTTGGAATCCGGGTCTCTGGGGTTAAATAGCTTCGATATGTTCTCATGTTCTTGAATCAAGTGTGCTATCCTTCTAGTCATACAATCTTTTAACTCTTGCTTCTGCTGCTCTAAAACTTCTTCTTCTTCCTTCCTTATGGCCTGATCTTTTTCAATCCAAGGTTTTCCTAGTAACATGGTAAATGGGGCTCTGTTCTCAATAAATTTAATAATCTCAAAAACTTCCTCTGTCGAAGTTCCATTGGCATTAATAGATATCTGGGTGAGCTTTCCTCTAAATAGCCCTATTCCTCCCAATGAAGGAGTCATAACAAGCTTCCCTAAAAGTTCCCAAGTTCTTTCTGTCATGATATTCACCTATGTTTCCTCATCTATAACACAATCAATGTAGAAGTCTCCTATTCTTGCTTCAAGGCATTATTTTTCTTTGAAGATCTCTGATAAGCTGACATGTCGGTGGTCATTCAGGGTTTCTTTTATCTGTAGCAATACTTTCTCTGATTCTTTCTGGGGTTCTACCATAATCATAGTTTCTAGATCTGCCTTAGGGTTTTCTTGTCTCATGTTCATTCCTTCAAGCTTAGCAATCATTCTAGGGCAATCCAATACTTCATGGTCCATAGCTTTGCAACAAAGACAACTAGGTCTTCTCCCAGGGAATTCCTTACCAAGATGTCCCAGTTTTCTGCAACTGTAACAGAGGGTTAATCCTCTGCTTCTTTTAAATGATTCCCAACTCTTCCTATACTGCACACTAGGATCATAGTAGCTAACCTGCAAACATTTCTTTCTAGGATCCTGCATCCACTTGTTAGTTCAAACATTCTTTCTATGCATAGGTATAACATATCTTTCACTATTCTTATCAGATCTATGCATATCAAACCTTCTTTCATCTATTGGTGCCCCAGTTTTCAATATAGGACAAAATATATCAAACATACCTAGATCCATACCGCCGAAACAAAAATTTCCACTTATCTTAATTCTAAAGAGCACAAAGCTTTCAGATCTCAAACGTTTCACTATTCTTACCTTTATCAAAGTACAAAGCTTCCAGATCTTACCTCTTTTCTTCAGATCTAACCTCTTTTCTTGGCACAGAGCTTCAGAGGTCAAGTAGAATGCTGTGCATTAGGGAAACATATCTACACACAAATATTTCACAGTTTCAGGTAAGGTCTTTGCACAAAGATTCTTCTTCCTTATTTCCTAGAAGTCACAGTTTTAGATCCCAGCAACAGAACAATTTGTTGGCACAGGGGTAGACCCAGGGTTCAATGCTACAACAACGCACCAAAAAAACTCTAACTACCGACCCTTTCAGAATCACCTATGAAGCAGGTGAAGTCTCACCCGAGGTAGAGGCAGGGGTGGTTGTAGGAATCAGGTGTTTGCAACCTTAGCTGGGACACATATATGTGATTGTAATACTTAACAGAGCACTTAGCACTGAAAGTTCATCAATATTTAACCACTATCTACTCCGCAGATAAAATAGAGCATTGCATCATTCATTAAGATATGATGTATCTAAGCACTTATCATATAAAGTTAGGTTAGATCTAGCAGATTCAGGCACTAAGCACATTCACATAGGTCAGATCTAACATCCATATATGTCGTTAGCACAAAGCATAAACAAATCTATCTATCTATATCAAAGCACTTAGCAAGTAAATACATAAACACATCAAGACATCGCACAAAGAAGAGAAACACAACATATACATGGTTCACCCCCACCCCGAGGCTACGTCCACCAACTCTTCTTCTTTATTATCTTTTTCAAGCTTCTTACAGGCACATAGCATCAAAATCCTACTCCGCAGAAGACAGAAGATCTGCGCGCACTCTGCCAGATCCTCCTTCTTCGAGCTAGGGTACAACACCAAGCCTTCTTACAATTACTTGCATGTAGCTCTGCAAGTCTCACATAGTATGCACAAAGAATCTACAATCCATACTCAACACTTAGCCCGATATCACACAGATATGCATATCTTGTCACCTCTTACATAGCCTAGACATCTATTTATACTTTACAAAATAGGCCTAAACATGGGTAAACCCATGGGTCAACATCCCATACCCGTTACATAATCCCAAATCCCAAAAAGGACCCAAAAAGGGGCCAAGATCCCGTGAGCTTTGCTTCATCTTGCACTTCGCCTTCGACAGGATGTCGAAGTCCCAAAATAGGTCAAACTTGACCAAGGATCTCCCAAAACTTGGTCAAGGGCCAACACCAGGATGTCTAGTATATGATCTTTTGTGTAGTTCATCCATTTTGAGCCTCTTCAAGTCATCGCAATTTGGAATATACAACCTAACTTTGTAAGTTAGCAGGGCATCATTCAGTAATTGATAATCCTCATACTTCAACCCCATGGGATATTGCTCTAAGTATGATTTGACAGTATTGAAAAATGCATCTATTTCGTATCCACTTTTGACTCTCTCCTTGATGTCTGATTCACAGGTTCTTACAACTTCCAAGTGAATCACTTTCATACTTCTACTAAGGGCATCAACCACCCCATTTGATTTTCCTTTGATATGTTTGATTTAAAAATCAAACTCACTAAGGAGAGACATCCATCTAGCTTGTCTAACATTGAGTTTTGGTTGATCAAACAAATATCTCAACCCACTATGGTCTGTCATAAGCACAAATCTTCTACCTAGGAGGTAATGCCTTCATATTTTTAAAGCATGTACTATGGCAGCCAACTCCAAATTGTGGGTCACATAATTGATCTCATGCTCATTTAAGTTTTTGGATTAGTACCAAATCACATGTCCTTCTTGCATAAGTACTCCTTTGAGCCCTTCCTTGCAGGCATATGTACACATAAGGAAGTCCTTGTCTGGGTCTGCAATCTTCAGCACAACTGAAGGTTAGAAGATATTTTAGCTGTTGGAATATCTCTTGACATTCTGATGTTCAAAGGAATTTAACTCCCTTTTTCTGAAGGGAGGTGATTAGGAAACCAATCTTGGAGAATCCCTTTATGAACCTTCTATAGTATACTGCTAGGATCATAAAGGATCTGATATCATATACATATTTTGAGATAGGCCAATCCATAATGGATTTGACCTTGTCAATATCAACAACCACTCCTTCTTTAGAAATAACATGGCCTAATTAATGGACTTGTTTTTGGAAAAAGTCACACTTACTAAACTTAGCATAGAGCTGATGTTCTCTTAGCACTTGAAGCACTAGTTTGAGATGTTCTTCATGCTCTTCACTATTCTTAGAATAGATTAGGTTATCATCAATGAAAACCAACAAAAATATATCCAAGAACTTACTGAGTACATTATTCATTAAGCACATAAAAGTGGCTTGCACATTGGTAATCCCAAATGGTACCACCACAAATTCATAGTGCCCATATATTGTCCTAAAGGCTATTTTCTTGATGTATTCATCCTTAATTCAGACTTGATGGTATCCATACCTCAAGTCAATCTTGGATAAAATTGTAGCACCCCTTAATTGGTCAAACAAGTCATCAATCCTTGGCAAGCGATACTTATTTTTAATGGTCATCTTATTAAGTTGTCTATAGTCTATGCATAACCTGAGTGTGCCATCCTTGTTTTTCACAAACAAGGTTGGTGATCCCCATGGAGACACACTAGGATGAATGTAGCCTTTGTCCAACATCTCCTTTAGCTGTAGTTTAAGCTCAACTAGCTCTAGTGTACTCATTCTATAGGGTGTTCTAGACATTGGCACCGCTCCTGGTACAAGTTCTATTGAGAAGTCAATATCTCTTCTCAGAGGTAGACCTGGTACCTATTTTGGAAACACATATTTATACTCTCTTAATATGGGATGGTATTCTAGGCTTGGTTTATTATCATCAACATAGTTCAACACTTGTATTGCATACAAAGGACATCCTTTTCTGCAATACTTCTTCACTTGAAGGGTTGATATTTGTCTCATTGAGACATGCTTTTGAATTCCTTGTAGGGTTATTTCTCTCCCTTCTCTATCTTCACACTCCAAAGTTTTATTGTATCAATCCAACTTGGTTTTGTGGGAAGCCAACCAATCTATGCCAATTAGCAGGTCATAAGATCCTAAAGGGAGCATGTTTAAGGTGGCTTTGGTGGGTAATCATTTCATAATTAATCAACATGCTGGTATGACCCATGTTACCTTTCTTTTGGTTCCAATAAATAGTTGTACCAACCATGATTTATCGTGTTTTACTTGATGCAATTTACATTTAACAGTTTGAGGGGAAACATAAAACTCATATTAGAACTAGGTTCAATTAAAATGGAAACTAGTTGGTTGACAATCATACCTTCCATATCCACCATTGAAGCTTGGTGGTCATCTTGCCTATTGTCCAAGGTTGCATAGATTTGTGGCATGCTCCTAGCCACATCATTGAATGCGATAGCCTCTTGGATGTTGTAGACCCTCCTATTGTTTTGTTGCCTATGTGGACAGTCCCTGAGCATATGTTCTTCTCCACAACCCCAACATTTCAAGGGTTCTCTCTTTGTGTTATCAATTTTACCTGAGATTGGTCCAAAGGGTTTATTACCACTCTGAGATGGGAAATTCTGCTGATATATAGTTTTAGTAGGAAGGCTCATATTAGAACTTTTCCTATGGTTCTTAAATCTTGAGGGTTTAAATGCCTTCTTCTTGAATCCTAAATTACTTTTCTTCTTCCAGTCCTCATGAGGTTTTTTCTTATTCTTAAATTGCTCATAGAAATACCTTGCCTTCCGGATAATATCTTCTAAGGTCTTGGGTTCATTAAATTCAATTATGTCCTGGTAGGACTGAGGCAGTCCACTAATGAATAATTGCATATTTACCTTTTCATCCTTTATGTAGGGCACATACCTTATCAACTCAAGAAATTTATTGATATATTCATCTATTGCGAGTTGTCCTAACTGGAGTTCATATAACTCCTTGGTCTTCCCATCAAATTATTTCTCTGACATATACTTCTTCTTGAAGTATTTCTCAATTTTTTTTCCATGACAAGTCCTTTTGATGGATTCCTTTCACATTCCTAAGGTCCTCCCACCAAATGGAAGCCTTTCCATTCAGGTTGAAAATGGATTTTTGAGCCTTTAAGTTTTCAGAGTAGTCATGGACTCCGAAGTACTTCTTCAAGCCTAGTAGCCAAACTTCTATTTGTTAGGATATTTAGACACTTAGGAGTTAGTTAAGATCTACTTGGTCTAATATGTCGTTAGGTAAAAGTGTGTTTAAGATCTTACTCATTCAATATGTCGCTAGGTAAAAGTGTGTTTCTTTTAGTATGCATTATGCATTTGTAGTTAGAAACTGGATCAACAATGACATGTTCTCATATAGAGTGATCCCAATGCTCGATAATTTCCTCGGATCTTTAACGGCCATTGATCCGGTGGTTTAATCTGGATTGGTCCATGATCCCCATTTAAAGAGCATGGAGGATCATTTCACATGATCCATTGTGAGAAACTCTATTGTAAAATCCTCCGGTAATCTTTTCTTTGCATTAATAAATCGCCCAAGTAATACCGCTATTGGTCAATGTGGATGTTTCCCCGTAGGGTTTTACCACTTGAAAACATATCGCGGTGTTGGATCTTGATCTGGTTATGGAGGAAGTTACTGAAGGTGTTCGCCCCTTCCTGCTGGAATAATTGTCGGAATACGTAATGTAGCCCCGCTTGAAGACCCGCTCAAGCAGATCGAGATCGCGAAGCCGAGTCATCTCTCTCATTTCTCTGGCATTTCTAAACATTTGGCTGAAAGGATCATGTTCCATTAACTGAGCACGCCATTCAGGAACACTTTCGTTTCACCTCAGTGCTCGCTTGCCCAAGATAATGGCCATTAGGACCGGAGGTATAAAAAATCAACACGATTTTTGCAAAGTTTTGATTTTATTTCGGTTTGTATTTTTATTTCCAGGCTGCTACTATTTTAGATATTTGTATGCTCTTTGCCCCACTTTGTATGGTATCTCCGGCAAAATCCGCAGTTTACAGGAAAAGGTGCATCTTCCTAAGCTAACCGAGATCTAACCTTGTTGTCATCGAAGTTAAATTTTTTCTTGTGTGAGTAAAAGAGTTTTTGGAGCACTTCCAAGCCGGCCAACAACAACAACAACAACAACAACAACAACAACAACAACAAATAACAACAACAACAACAACAACAACAACAACAACAACAACAACAACAACAACAACAACAACAACAACAACACCTAACTCCTCCTTCCCCAACATTACTATATGTTTTTCTAGATCAGTTGGTTCAAACTTGCCTTATTAAGTAAGAGAGACTTGAAATCAAGACTCCTTTGTTACTTTTTAAAAAATTCATAAAAATTGTATGCATTCTTAATTCCCTGGCATAAAAGTGAATCACTATAAGTAGTTTCATATTGGCTCTTGAAAGTTGAAAGCTCTTGCATGTAACTTTTCTTATAAGGTAACCTGTAAAGTGATTCCCCACTTTCTATAAAAGTAATACTTCTACAGTATAGCTTTACACTGACTTGGTTATTTATTACCTTTATGCCTTTTTTGCAAGGCATAACCCCATCGAAGTCCGCTTTCGCCGCTTTTTTTTTAAACCGCTTAAATTTTTGAGATCTTTCCATCATTAGTTTCAGGTTTTAAATCTGCATTATCTACATATTTAATATGGTTTCCCAAGGTAATCTCATGCTTACTGGGCTGACAACTACTCTGCAATGGAGGATCCTATATGGAAGATTTGACAGAAGTAAAGGTCAGATCGGGATTACCATGGGAATGTGTAAAATTTCAATCGATGATGATAAGAGCTAAATGGGATAGGAATGATGAAGCACGTGGATCAATTGGAATGTCCATATCTCCTGATCTAAGGTACCATCTTCAAGGAGTTGACAATCTCATTAATGTGCCTTTTGGGAAAATATTGAATCTGTTTTCGGTAAACTCAATATTATTCGGAAAATAATGTTAGAAAATCAAATACTGAACTCGAGTCCAAGTGATTTTTCTGCCTTGGAGACTATCTATCTAAGTTTAAAACACTCACACTTTTATGTGAAGAATGTAAGATAAAAATGGATAGTGGTTGTATTATATCTATTCCCTTCCAAGCTTGTGTAGTACATTATGGTTTTATCTACCTTTTATTACATGAAAGAGGCTCTAGGGAAGTTTCAGCGGTGGAATCCCACTCTTGAGTCCTTTGTACTTCTTTGATTAGAGAGGAAGATAAGCTTCTACAACTTGGAGGATCAACACCGCAGTAGTCTCAAACAAAGCCTTAGTTGCCCAGTAAAGATAAACCTAGTATCCCAAGAAGCAACATCCTCATGTATGCAACAACAAACAACCTAAGGGTCCTTCCAAAACCCGGCCGATAGCTTCTTCAGCTCATAATGGTGACAAAGGATCAAATATAAAAGAATACTAACAAACATTAAATCCTTTTGTGATGAAGATGGTCATGATGAGTCCGTGATGTTTCAAGAAGATGGCAAAATTTTAGGGATGAAGAAGTACAACATCGTAAGATTGATTCCTTCTTCTTCTCATGGACATGCACTTTCCGGCCGGTTTTCCTTCCATCGAGCCTATCTTCTACTAATTCTTCTTCAATGGGTGGTTTATTGATTCAGAGCATCTTATCATATACAAGAACAAAGCCATATTTTCTGGTCTAAATGAATGTAACACCAAGGAAATATTTTGTTGGTGATGATAGATCTCTTTAGTGTTGTAGGATCCTGGAACAATTCACGTACAAAATGGTCACTTCAATGATGTGGCCATTATGTGTTCCGTGATCTTTCTTGTAACCTTCTATCGCAGATATCAAATCACTCATATTCAGTGGAAGGTAATACGAAGCCACCTCACCAAGTTGTAATCAAGGATCTGTTGATCCTCAACATGTTCTTGCAACCGGAATCGGGCCGATGAGCATTGTGGTTGTACAAGTTTGACAACTTGGTCATCAAATTTTTCATCGGGCTTTTTGTTGCTATAGCGATGACTTTGAGCAAACTTTGGTATTGAGCGGGTTTGGTCATCTAAATCCATCAGCTTCATTGCAACAACTATGTAATCAAATGATGGTGACTAGTATTCCTCTCTTTCCATGATGGTGTGTGTGCCGGGTTGTGTTCTCGCAAAACATCATCGAGACAATTTTTGACAACGTACTCTTGCACTGGTCCTTTGCAGTTTGTTCACAAGGATTTCCGTGTCCTCTTCTCCTTCTTTTCTGCGCAAGTATTTCTTAACTTCATTGATGACTTTTCCATACGCATTCTTGGGTTTACTTCTTAAACCTAAAAAGTGAAGTTTTTGATTAAAAGCAACACAAGGCCCTTGTAGAAAAGAAATCTGACATCAAATTCAAAGGTTAAGAACAGATAATGGAGGGCGTATATGACAACAATAATTTTATGCCATCGCATCTGGCTACATAGCGCATCCAAATGCAACACACCGCTCCATATACACCATGTTAAAATGGTGTTGTCGAGAGAAAGAACCCCACATTAAAAAAAGAAATGGCTAATCAGATGATCCAATCTAAGGGATTAAGTTCACCGTAAAGATTAAGCGGCTAATCAACCGCGGTACCTCACACATAGTCAATCAGACTCTAACAAATGCTGCTCTTAAAAATATAACAATCGAAGAAGTTTGGACTAAAATTGAAACCAGATGTAAGTCACTTCCCTGCATTTGGCAAGATAGCATTAGCTCACATCTCCCCCGACATGAGAAACGAAAAGCATTGCAGCCCAAAAGTGAGAAGTATATTTGTTGGTTATTCTGAAGATGTCAAAGGTTATAGACTCTTCAGCCACATTGTAATGAAATTATTCTTAGAAGAGATGTTAAATTTGATGAAAATCTCTGGTCTATGAGCCTAATTCGATGGTGCGCTTTCTTTGGCCTGTGAGCCATCTTTGGTATTTGTGCCTTCTTCTATTTCTACTCCAGATTCTTCTTCGTGATGATGAAAGTGAGGGTGAAAATCCACCGGTCAGCTGACATTCCTCCGATGAGAGTCCTTTTGAACTTTGAACAAGCACCCGCCCACCGCCTCTAGATGTATTGGTCCGTTTACCAGGAAGTACTGGTGATCTTGTTAGATCCCTCGTGATCAGCCGGACACGCTCACAGCTTCAGCCGGTGTTCTCTCTTTGGCTCAAGTTTCAGAAAATAATGATCCAGAGACATTTGCAAGCTTCGTGTCATCCGTTGCAGATTGGGATACAGCTATCGAACACCGAAGAGTATCGTTTCAATGGAAAACGACATTTGGGATCTTGTACCTTCTTCAAAAGTGAAGAAAACTTGTTAGATGCAACAAGTATACCAACTAAGTACGTAATTCTATTGGAAGGGCTGAAAGGTCATTAGTTGCCAAAGGTTTCGTTGAAGGCATTGACTATAATGGTTCCTTTGCCCCCTCGCTGTGAGTCAAAATGAATTCCATCCATTTGTTCTTGCCCTTGTTATAAATGGGAGGTCCATCGATGTTAACTGGCCTCAGATGGCGAATTAAAAGAAGAAAATCACCATGGAACTCCGGTTATATCCAATGACTCTCTAGCCTTGTTTGTTTCAAGAAATCTCTTTATATTCCTAAGCCTCGAAGCTCAGATGCCAAAATGGATAGCTTTATTGCTACACCGGATTCTCTAGATGCCATTCAGATCCTAATGTCTATACCAAGAAAAGTAGGAAGCCATCTCATCATCCTTGTCCTTTATAAGATGACCTTTATCCCACTGTAGTGACTCAAAACTTTTAAAACCATGTGAAAACCAAACTTTTGGCAGAAGAAGAAATTTGAATGATTGCACTTAGGCTTTTTGCACTATTTCTTGGCCTCCAAGTTTTGGGTAAACTAATGAAGGAATTTTTCTTTCCTACTTGGCATACCAGGACCTTCTTCACGCTTTCACATGGACGCATTGTAAACCAACCCTTCTCCCTTCCTACCAGCCAAGCCACTCTGTGATTCTCCCAAAGTTACCCTATACGCTTAGTTGTGCCTCTTATACTTGACCTATACTGGCCCCGATTTCTTCCTTTTGCTGGTCTTGTTGTCTATATGCAAACACCCCATGAAAGCCATTGGAAAGGAAAGAAAAGGATACTTTTCATGGCAAGTTCGTGTGGTACCGCTCAGCTTTGGGATACATTACAGTCAGCACCCCCTTTATTTGGTTGGTTTATCTGATTCAGATTGGGCTTCCATGACTCACATCTTAAAGCCTACCTAGGTTATATGTTTTCTTTAGTTCGGGGACTCACAATTTTGGGCTTGTAAGAAACAATGTGCTATTGCACTTTCTTCAGCAAAAACAAAGTACCAAGCAACGGTAAATTCAAGTCATGAAGCCATGTGGCTTCGACAGATCCTTTCAGAGTTTGGATTCCAAAGACCCAGATCCGACCAGACTTTGGCAGGTGACAATCAAAGCGCCACTGCTTCTAAGCAAAGACCCAGCTCAACATCAACAAGAAGAACACATCGAGCTACACATGACTCTCTCATCGAAGCTCATTCATGATCAAGTTATTGAAGTGCCTTCGGTTCCTACGTACATCAAGTTGTTGGACATTTTCATAAAGTTCTACACAAGTCAAACTCGATTCCATGTTAGAGTTCACAGTTGTCATTATGTATGGGACAATCGCCTCCTCCTCTCCTACTGTACCACATTGCAAATCTTTCAATCCCATCCCAAGTTGTTCTAAAGGGGGAATGTTAGGAGGTTTGGACACTCCTAGGAGGCTAGTTGGTTAAGATCTACTTGGTCTAATAAGGCTCTTAGTAAAGTGTTTCGCATGCATGTCCAGTTGGAACCTGACGTCACTATATGTTCCCCACATAGAGTGATCTCATTTTGTTCGAGGTTACTCTCTCCTGATTCAACGGCTACCATCCGCAGTTTTAATCTGATTGGTCCATGATCCTATTTAAAGAGCGGCCGACTATTTATTAAAGATCATCGTGAGAAACTCCCCATTGTAAAAACTTCCATAATCTTTTTCTTGTACAATAAAACGCTCCAAGTGGGTCGCTGGTTTGGGTCATGGGGCCGTGGATGTTTCCCCGTAGGGGTTTTACCACGTGAAAACATCGATGTGTTGATCTTTGATCTGGTTATGTGAGTGGTTACTGAAGGTGTTCGTCCTCTGTTGGAATACCTGTGTTGTCGAACACTATTTCCCCCCCCTTCTTAATTTCTCCATTGAA
Organism: Picea sitchensis; assembly: GCA_010110895.2. Classification (NCBI taxonomy): domain Eukaryota; kingdom Viridiplantae; phylum Streptophyta; class Pinopsida; order Pinales; family Pinaceae; genus Picea; species Picea sitchensis. Next base: position 33,361 of record SNQJ01S0048202.1, on the reverse strand, counting down.
AGTGGGTGGTTTGGATTTCTTAAACTCTTCAGGGTCATGGATCTTGGAATGTTTCCTCTTTTTTATTTTCCTTTGGGAATGTGAACTAGTTTTTCTACTAGAAGATCCATTGGAGTTGTCAGTTTCCTCACTAGAGGATTCTTCCGATGAGTGTCTCTTAGCTCCATGTTGGGCCTTCTTTGAGGTGCTCGTCCTTGTGTGGCCACTTTCATGACCATGCTTTTGTATATCAGGTGGAATTTGGGTCTTCTTAGTATGATGTCTGTCCACATGGTTGGCTGCTAGTCCATGTTGCAACTGCCTTTGTATATCTTATAGGCTTTGCAGTAGGACTACATTAATTTCGGTTTTCTTTTCCTGTTTTTTTATTAGTATTTTATTGTCAGCCTTACAACTCTGTAATTTTTCCATGAGGCTTCTTACAGTTTCAACCAAATTTGGAGGGATTTCCACCGCCCTCCTCTCATTATATTCTTCCTCTCTATTGTGGGAGCCTTACCCCAATTCATGGTGTGTCACCATCCTTTACATTGTAGTTTTCTTGCTATCCACTAATTGCTTGAGTGTTGATAAAAATTTTCTGTTAGTTAATTATCTACTAGTTTAGGAACAACACACAGTTCAGATTTTCAAAACATATAACAACAATAGAAAGTTTCATTCCTCTCTTTAACAGTGTCTTAGATAAGTTTCTCATGAATGGGGTAAAGTAGGGTGTTACCCCTTAAATTTTTTATAACAAGATTCTTATGCGACTCGTTCATGAGCCCAAGCAGGCCAAGTGTTGTTGTCCGCTCTGATACCAATTTGTAACACACTCGACCCCTAAGTACCCTTTTTAGGGATGGGGCATAAAAATTTCGCTTCTACTGAAAGATATCAGATCCTCTTTCCATGATATCTGTCTTCTTCTGCTTGTTAAGAGATTTCCATACACTATCACTGTGATCAAATCTGAGTTCAAGATTGGAAGCTACGCTCTTTTTTAACACACATGATTACGGGATTTCAACATTCAATGCTAAATACCCATTTCTCTACTCGTGTATCCTCCGTAGTCCCAAAGCCCCAGAATCCTACCACGTAGCTTTGACCTTCGACTCTTTTGACTTATCCAATTACACCAACCCAAACCTCTAGAGTTTCGAAACTCTAAACTCTTGAAGGGTTCAAACTTACATGTGGTGGAACGTTAAATGAAAAGGTAGGGGCATGTGGGTCCAGGCCTTTGATCGATTCACCTTAGCGTTCCAACATCTCAAGCTTCCCAAAGTCCCGAAGTCCCAATATCTCAGGTACTCCACCAGCCTTTAGACCAAGGGAGCATGGGCTAGGGGGATGACATGCGACAAAGGGAAGAGACGACACGTGGCCCCATTAATGGGTGAAATGTGTCAAGCTCTAATGAGGATATAAGGGTGGTAAAAATCACAAATCAAGGTGACACAAGGCATGCTGAGCATGGGTCCACGTCACTCTAGGTGACATCAGTGTGCCACGTCACTCCGGATTGAAAACCTCCCAATACCAATTATATCCCATGACCGAGATGGGTCCACGTAGATCCATAGATCTATGGCCTCTGTTGCTTCGCCACTTCAACATTCAGGGAATCCACTGTGTAATATTCTCTTTGCTCCCGGAGTGGTCAATGTCGAGATGAACACAGTCTAGATCCAACGTTCAGGAGGGATCCCGACGTGTCATCGGATCAACGATTCATGTGCTTTGCGACTTCGATGTTCATGGGTTCTGCCCGTTTAACACTCCCTTTCTCCCGAAGTGGTCAACACCGGACTAACCACGAATTAGATCCAACGACCAGGAAAGGTCCCGAAGTTTCCTCAGGTCTACGAATCTCCTCACTTCGTGAGTTCTAAGTTCGGGGGTTTTACCTGCTTAACACTCCTTTTCTCCCAGGGTAGGACTTCACCGAAGTGCTATATGCAAATCCTTCCATTGGTTGATTGGACTGTTGGGAGGGGTTCTCAAAGGAATCCCTAGATCCATGGCTCACATTAATTCACAACTCTGAAATTCAGTGGTTTTGGTGTTATGACACCAATGTTCTTCCAAAGTGGTCAACGTCAGACTGAACACGATGTAGATCCAACGGTCAAAGAAGATCTTGAGTATCCTCAAATCTACGACTCATGTTACTTTGTGAGTGGTAAGTGGGTTAGGGTTTAATGGTGGGACATATCCCATGGTCATGGTTAGGGAAACCACCAGATGTCAGTCAACGTCGCTAGTAATCGAACTAGTAGGCTGCCTTCAGTTGTTTTCAAAGGTTTTAAGGTTGTAGCATCCTGGAGCTCCAAACTTCCGAAGCTAGAAAATCTTAGCTCCTTTTAGACCTAGTGCAGGGTTCCCAGGTCTTGGTCATATGGAACTTATTTAGATCTAGAGACTACACTCATAGTTCTTAGCTAAGATTTGGTTAAGGCCATGGGTAGGAGCCCATGGTATCTTGGGAAACTGGTTTGAAGGGAGTGCCTCCCATTCACGGAGCTTAAGTTGTAAAAAAGAGAAAGGTATTTCTTGACTAGTATAAGAACCATAAACTTATTCTTATATTCATTTATAGACCCACATCTAACAGTTCTCCTGCTGCTAAGCAGAGACGAACATAAACCATGCAAATACAAGGTCTCACAGAAAAATAGTAAGAATTTCTAATGATTAATCAAACAATGTAAAATTTAATCATAAGCATAGACATTCAACCATCACTTCCATTCCAATACACAGAGTAAAAAAATACTTATCAAGAAACTAGAATCATGAAGCAACTTTTGAGAGGGGTGCCCATTTCCACCCAACCATAGGTACAACCACTCCTCAATGGATTTACCGTTGTCCACCCGTTAGCTAGATCATGATGCTTTAAGAGAGAATATTAGTTCTTGTTCAACGATAGTCAGGGACATATATCACTCTCCTCCTCCCAAAGGAATTTGGAAAAATGGTTTTCTCTCCACCAAGAAAGGGGGCCTGCAATGAGTACTTCTTCAGTCACTCGTCTTCTTTGCAACCCCGTTTATCATATTGGATTGAAAATGCTGCCAATAACTTCTTACACCCATAGAAAGTTTGTTTCTCAGTTCTTTTCAGAACCAGAGAGCTGCACACACTCTCCTCTTTCTAGAAGAATGCTCTCTCGACTCATCTTCCTCACCAATCCTCTCTGCCCACAAATCCCTTCTTTTCTTTCCTTCCTCAACAATATTGTGTGGGTCCGATTCCCCAATTCGTGGTCAGGTCAGGAAGTCTTTTAGATGGATACTCTGCCAATCTCCTCATTAACTCTTGATTAGGACTTTCCTACTACTAGCCTGACTGGTAACTTATTTTTGGGTCAGAGGACTATTCCAAGTATAAGTAATTAAATCAAGTAAGGTACTGTTCTGGTGGGGGTCATCTCAACCATTTCTGGTTCCCCTCGCCATCTCTCTCATAGCATAATGATCTACCTTGGCAATCCCCTACAATAGTCATGCAACACCATCCATTTTTAATTAATAACATAAATACATACATTACCTTTTATAACAAAAAGGTTCATCAATTCCAACATACACACATATTTTGTCTGCCCATTGTTAGCAATGAGAGTCACGCTCAGAATTCCATGAATGCAAGCCCAATACCCTTCAGAATTTATAGATAATTGTTTATATCAAGGTGACATATGGATGAGGAAAAATCAGAAAAGGTGTCAATCACAAAAGGTAATCCCAAAGTATAGACCAACAAGTAAGGATTTAGAAACAAAGTGTCTTCAATATGGTTTACACAACATGAACAAAATATCTATTATATGACAATATAAAAATCAGAGGTCTCTCCCCTACCATCGAACCTGAAAAATTAAATCAATTTAAAATTGGGTGGATCACCAAGAAAGAGCAAGAAGGAGGACACTAATCTGACTGGAGATCAATGATCTACCATTGGGCATGGAGTCAAAACACTTTGCAGATTGAAGGCAATCAAGCTAAATATAAGGTTAAGAGTTTATATGACGATGATTAGAAGAAAGGAAAGTGAAAAATCAGAAGAATGTCTACTAAACAAAGATCCTCTCTGCAGAATAAATTGAAAAGAATCTTGAATACAAACAATGATTAACAAGCCATCTACAACAAATCCTTTGATGCTTAGGGATCCATTAATCAAAGGTAGTCTATGATCCTCAAAACCTACAATATATTCAACCAAGAAGATAACAAAATAAATGGAAAACAAAGGTGTCAAACTAATAAACAACTCTCATGAATCTTTAATGGCAGAAATGATAATTACAACATGCCCTCATGCTTACAAATGAGCAACTAAACTACTCCTCCAACTCTCTGCTCTCTTGTATCATGAATCCAACCCTTTTCTCATAAAAAAACCTTTCATTTATAGTGAATAATATCTATCTACCCCATGGAGGTCGAAACCAAGGAGTTACATATGATCCACCTCCATTTAGGAGTCTTGTTACAAAAGATTCCAACAAAAGCCTAACAAATTCCTATTTTTTTGGGATTTTGTCTATGATGACAAATGCCTTTAGAAATAGGTCATCCTGATTGATATGGAGATGGAACACATGTCCCTCATGTCCAACTAACTCCTAGGATACCATTCAAACCTTCCTTGACATGTGGCAACCTCCAAACAAGGTGAATATCCAACAACTATGCAAAACAAAGAGTTTGCAACACACTAGTGTTTTAATTATATCTCTCGATTTACAAACTGGGTTAGGCTGAAATTTTGTGAGCAAGTCAATGCCATTAGAATTCTCCTCCAAAAAAAATTTCAGAAAAACCCACATCATCGTTTTGGAGTTATGATCAAATATTTAGAAGCAACTTCTACATGAAATGAGTTCGTAGCGCCCCTGTTTGCCAGTTTGCAGCGCCAAAAGGAAAAAAACATCCAAAACCACTTTCTTGACCTTCAACCAAGATGAAAACCCTCATGGAGTACCTGGTGGTCCTTAGTTTGATGCTGGTATATTTGAAATTTCCTGAGGGTGTTTGCAAGTAGTCAAACCTCCAACTCTCCTCTTTAACCAGTTCACATCACCAATGATAAAACATCAACAACCCTTCTCCGAGCCTTTAAAATGGTATGAAAAAACTCATGGAGTACCTGGTAACCCTAGGATTTATGCTAATGTCTGTGAATATGAACAAATATGTTTGCAAGCTGACCAATCCCCAACGCTCCTTTTCAACCATTTCGTAGCTCTGGTTCACAGTACCAAATTCAAAATCAATTACACACTTCAAGTAGACTATTGGACTACAATTCTATGTGCTAACATATGGCTCCACAGGGGATGGATACCTCCCTGTCGGGCTCCAAGAACATGCAATTCTAGTGCCTTATCCATTCCATCTCTGCAATCTGTACTCTATCTATGCCTTGAGAGCACCTCTGATCATTTATTGAAAACTGAAAAACATTCAATGCAATGCTTGCATATCAAGCTTATTTATATACAGTCCTACATTATTCTATCCATCTGAGCTTCTCTTCTTAAGTATAATCAGATTTCCAATGAAGCCATGCAACCATTTGGCTAGTAAAACAAGTTTCTTGTATATTGCAGATGAAAGCATAAAAATAGTATAACATTTGCAACAAAATATTCATCAATAGTTCATACTTACAACTAAAAATTCTTATCAAATCCAAAGCTACAACATAAGGGGCCTTTTGAAAAACTGTATCCACTAAAACAACTACTGGATCTCGGAGGTCATGGTGAAATTCTAGTTGGGAAAAATCATGTGCAAAATCTGTTACATTAAGTATTTTGCTATCCTTTTGTTCTGAGCTAAAAGGTGCATAACTCAGGCTGATAAAATCCTCCAAATTAGCTACCATTGGATCAAGGACAACTATTTCTACATGATGTTCCAAATGAAGTTTGGATTGTCTCTTCATATTACCAGTTTCATGACCACTACCAATTTCATTTGTTTGATTATTTGCTTCTATTCCAATTTCCAGGAAAAGTATATCACATTGAAAAACACTGGAAACTGGTTGAGGAACATGATGAACAAATACTCCTTCAACAATTCCTTCACTACTAGCACCCCGATCTTTAAAATTGGCAGATATTTTATATATAAGTTCAAATTCTATACAACATTCCTCACAAATAAGATCAACATAATACCTCTGTTTGCAATAACCATTGAATGAATTATCAAAATCTTTAATTGAATGAATGCTAGCAACAGGGAGGGTTCTACACCACTCACGAGCATGTCCTTCCAAATAAAATCTGAACATTTTAACAAGAACATTCTCATGATAAATATTTAGCCTATGCATACACTCGTGAAAATCCAACAAGTTCTCACCAGGATGATCATGCTCATTTCCCCCAAACCTTGGAAGGAAAGGTTCCCATGCTTCTCTATCAAGTACAAGATTTGGAAATCCAGGTATACAAGAGAAGTCACCAGATGCATACCTCTGAGCTAGGATCTTGTCCATTTCAAAACAATGGAGTCACCAATAGATATCTGAATAGTGGAGTCTCCATGGTGAAAGATAAGCAATCTAGAAGTGTCTAACTTCAGTTCACCATCCAAAGCTAGATCTAATCATCATAGTTCACCCAGGGAAGGTGTCTTCATTGTCGTCCCCAACAAAGACGCCAAAAATGTTAACATTAAGAGTCACACTCATACTTCCATGAGTGCAAGCCCAATACCCATCAAAATTTATAGATAATTGTTTATATCATGGTTACATATGGATGACGAAAACTCAGAAAAGGTATCAATCACATAAGGCAATCCTAAAGTATAGACCAACAAGTGAGGATTTAGAAGCAGAGTGTCTTAAATTTGGTTTACACAACAAGAACAAAATATCTATTATATGACAATATCAAAATCAAAGGTCTTGCCCCTACCATCGAACTTGAAAAATTAAATCAATTTAAACTTGGGCGGATGATCCGGATTATTTTCGGCACGAAATGAGAGCAGAGATATAATAAAGAAATGCACAGAGATATTGAATATATTCAATAATATAACAGAAATGTATCAGAGATGCAACCATAAACACAGATATACAATAATACACGATTTCTATTAATTAGAGAAATGTACAGAGACTGTAAAAATACAGAGTGAAAGACTCGCTAGAATGGTGGCAGCTTATCTCTGAGAAGAGATGTGACGGCTACTCGCATTCGGAAGAAGATCATTACAATGAGGCTCTGAAGGCCCTTTTACAATAAATGGGAATGCCAAAATTCATATACATCCAAAAACCTAACCCTAGGAGATGAAGCGCCAAAAGTCATGTGGGCCCCATTTGGGTAAGTGAGTACATCAACTTCCCAGGGTCGTAACTTTTGCATACGATCTCCGTTTTAGGCGTGTGATAGATCGTTGGAAAGGTATTTTCAAGGAGATTAATTTTGGGGGCTCAATTATGCATTTCTCTATCATTGAGAACCTAAATCTTGAAAAACCTTCATTTGGACCCTCTAAATGGCCCCAAAAGTTAAAACCTGCTAAAAATAGTAAATTGCCAAAATGGCCAGAAAACTGTTTTGAGCCATTTGGAAAAGGTGGGTAGCCACCGATATCCACCTGGATCAGCGGATCAACAAGAAAGAACAAGAAGGAGGACAATAATCTGATTGTAGATCAATGATCTACCATTGTGCATGGAGTCAAAAAACTCTGCAGATTGAAGGCAATCAAGCTAAATATATGGTCAAGATTTTATATGATGATGATTAGAAGAAAGGAAAGTGAACAATCAGAATAATGTCTACTAAAAAAATATCCTCTCTGCAGAATAAATTGAAAAGAAGCTTGAATAGAAACAATGATTAACATGCCATCTATAATAGATCCTTTGTTGCTCAGAGATCCGTTAACGAAAGGCAGTCTTTGATCCTCAAAACCCACAATATATTCAATCAATAAACTAACAAAATAAATGGAAAACAAAAATGAAAAGTTTATAAACAACTCCCATGAATATTTAATGGCATAAATGCTAATTACAACATACCCCCAGTCTTACAAATGAGCAGCTATACTCCTCCTCCACCTCTCTCCTCTCTTGGATCATGAATCCAATCCTTTTCTCATAAAAAAACCTTTCATTTATAGTGAATAATATATGTCTACCCTAAGTAGGTATAAACTAAGGAGTTACATGGGATCCTCCATTTAGGAGTCTTGTTACAAAATATTCCAACAAAATCCTAACAAATTCCTATTTTTTGGAATTTTGTCTATGATGATAAATTCCTTTTGAAACAGGTCATCCTGATTGATCTGGAGATGGAACACATGTCCCTCATGTCCAAATAACTCATAGGATACCATTCGAACCTTCCTTGACATGTGGCAACCTCCAAACAAGGCGAATATCCAACAACTATGCAAAACATAGAGTTTGCAGTGCACTGGTGTTTTAATTATATCTCTCGAATTACAAATTGGGTTAGGCTGAAATTTGTTCAACAAGTCAATTCCATTAACATTCTCCTCCAAAAAAAATTTCAGAAAAACCCACATCACCGTTTTGAAGTTATGATCAAATCTTTAGAAGTAGATGCTACATGATATGAGTTCACAGCGCCCCTGTTTTCCAATTCGCAGCGCCAAAAGGAAAAAACATCCAAAACCACTTTCTCGACCTTCGAACATGATTAAAACCCTCATGGAGTACCTGATGGTCCTAAGTTTGATGCTGGTATATTTTAAATTGCCCGAGGGTGTTTGCAAGTAGTTGAACCTCCAACTCTTCTCTTTAACCAGTTCATAACACCAATGATAAAACATCAAAAACCCTTCTCTCAGCCTTTAAAATAGTATGAAAAACCTCATGGAGTACCTGGTAACCCTAGGATTGATGCTGATGTCTATGAATGTGAACATATATGTTTGCAAGCAAACCAACCCCCAACTCTCCTCTTCAACCAATTCAAAGTGCTAGTTCGCAACGCCAAATTCAAAATCAATGGCGCACTTCATGGAGACTATTGGATTACAATTCTATGTGCTAACACCCATAGTCTTTTGTCAAGTTGTAGTTATATTTAGAAGCTGGGGGAAACATGTGTGTTACACTTGATCTCTATGGTTCATATCACATCGACGATGCCAACTTACATGGGGGTTATCGTCCATCCTTTACCATGTGATGTGAACCATATGATGGATCAACGACTAATATTTGATCTCAGCTGTCCACTGACCAACGATTGTTGTTAATCCTGACTTATGTCTTTGTCAACAATTACTTTGTTGTCATCGACACTTCTTGGTCAAATCTGACCACACTAACCTCCCACTCTCCGATGATGATGCTTCTGAATCTAACAGTCTATATCTTCTTATCACATCTTCAATGAGATTGATGGTCCTCATTGTCTTTCCTTTCTAGATCCTTTTCAAACAACCAACAAGTGACACCTGTCCCAAGGGTTTAATGCCATAGGGTTCCCCGCTTGTCATTTCTACAAATTACAGGTTGCCATGTATTCTTCTCTGGACATGTTGGCACCCCTCGTCATCATGGTGTCACCTTTATCCCGACCTCTTCCAAGTGAGACCCACCAAGATCTACACTCAATATTATCGTTCAACTGGTGTTATACATCAAAATCACTCATTGCAATGATGTCTAGTGTCGTCGTTACAAATTTCGTAAGTGTCTCATATTGGTCATAAGTTTCACAAGTGTCGCAAACATCATACTGTTATATTTCCTATGTCGTCTATCTAACAACATCATAAGGACACTTAAGACACCTCAAAGACTAGTTTTGAAGAGGATAAATCAGTTGACAAGTGTAGTGTCCCCAAGATCGAGCCCTTTGTAAGTCTAATGTATGAAAGGAATTGTAAATATGTGTTATAGGCTGGTGAGCCAAGTTTATATAAGCCGATGGGCTTATGTGATTGTTAGGCCAGAGAGCCTAAGGGTTGGAGGCCAAGGGCCTGATTTTGTACCTGTATGTATGCAACACATTAATAAAATATAAACACCGCCGCGTGTAGACCAACCATGATGAATGAGTGATGGGGGACCGATATTCCACAGAGTGGGCAAGGAATTAGGGGCTAGAAGGTGGAAAAGGGGCTAATCCTAGGGGCTTAAGCCTTGGGAATAAGAATAAAATATTATTCCAAAGAACATGTGCATTTTATGTTTTAATTTATCTTAAGTTCCTGGCAAGGGGAAAATGTGCAAAGGGGATGCATGCTGATGGAACACATGTAGTTCCAAGGGTGACAAGTGTCAACCCTGGTGCATGCAAATAAAATGGCCGAGATGAGCCGTGAGAGGGGTCCCTCCTCCATTCCACCCGACTGCCTGAGCATGTACGGAGCTCTGAATAGTACGACCGACCCAACCTTTGCAAGAATACCTCGTGCATTTCTGAGAGCTGAGAAGCCTGTGTTTATTTATGAAAAGCTGGGTTCACCCCTCCGTTCTGAGCCGTGGATTCTGTGTCAATCCCTACGGGAATTGCTTGTCACGCAATCCTGAAAACCATCACCGTGAGACCTTTTCGTCATTGTTGAGCCCGTTTGGGAAGCCCGTGTCTGTATTCTTGGTTTTCTGTGGTGGCCACGCAGAGCTGGACTGCACGTGGCTTGCTGGCCAACGTAAGTTGTGATTGAGCCTGTGTATGACCTCTCTCTAGGTGAGGGAGGTGACTGTTGTTGGAAGAGGCAGGTTGTCAGGCCTGTGAGCAACTCTTTCTAGGTGATAGAGTTTGCTGGGAAGTGGTTTCTTCCAGAGAGTGTCCAACACCAGCTTCGGGCTCTGAGACTTCCTAATCCAGCCTATTGTCGAGACCCAGAGAGGGAGGTGTAGCACTGATGGACTGTGGTTGTGAAGGTGTATACTCCCGGGCAGAACATGCATGTGGGGAATGAGAGTCTGGAAGTAGTGGGTGTAAGATGGCATCTTGGGAAGAATCCTTCTAGCCTTTCTATGCTGTTTTCCCTGTAACCTTAGCCTAGCCTAAGATTCCTTGCCTTGGGGTGGAGCTTAGTCCCAACTCGGGGGTGAACCACTGCTGAGATGATGAGCAATGTGGTCTAAGGTTGGGAGGTTCATGGAAGGCCTGCACCTGGTTGGTGGAATCGGCAAGGTTTTCAAAGATAAGTATCAGATGATGTTTTATTCATAATTTAACATCTCTGTGTAATTATAACTATCATGTATTCTGCTGTGCATATCAATTTAATGTTAATGCTATTGATTGTATATTATAGCAGTAAATAATATGTTTACTCTGAGCTCAAATGTATTTCTTTGCTTAAATGCATGTGGATTATATAATGCCTGTATGAGATATGTAAAAGAGTGTTACAATTTGGTATCAGAGTGATAAAGCCTTGGTAACAGAAAAGTGTGTTACAATTTGGTATCAAAGCGATTAAGCCTTGGTAACATAAAAAGTAGCATTACAATTTGGTATCAGAGCCAAGGTTTTGACACTGAGCCTAGATGGTCCAATTGAGTGGTCTTTGGACCGAGGGTGTGAGGAGAAATTGTGTCTGGAGGACCAATTTCGGACCCTGGAGTGATCCAGAGTGTCAAGGAGTTACTTGACCGTGCCTACAAGCTCAGGAGATATAGTAGTGTTGTGAAACCGCAACCAGTGTGGTCTATGGCCACAGGGAGAGAGGACTCCACACTAGAAGTGATGGAGCCTTAGGATCTGTTCGGGAGGGAAGGCGAACCCTCATGACCGTCGGATCTGGAAAGTGTGCATAGGATTTAAAAACCCCTTGGAGTTGCACAAGAGCATGGGAGTCGTGATACGCGAACTCTCGAAAACTCGAGAAGATCTACGCTGTAGATCTGGGAGGAAGGCTCGACCGTTAGATATGGCGGAGTCGCGCTTTAGTTAGTCGTGAAAACCTTTCGGATTTCACAAAGTCGAGAGATGGGAAGTGAGGGAGGGGAACACCTCCGAAACCCGAAATCCGAAATCCCGAAACAATCTACACCGTAGATCGTAGGAAGGGAGTTGACCGTCGGATCAAGTTGACGAGTAAATCATAATTTCAGGATTTTGGCAAACGAAAGTTCGAGATGTGGGATACACGGACTCCCTATGCCCGAAACCCAGAAACGCCAAAAAGATCTGCACTGTAGATTTGAGAGGGGACCTAACCGTTGGATTTTTGCTTGGAATGGACGTGGGTGCATGGATGTGTACCATGTGCTAGAGAATTGAAAAGACAGGTGAGAGTTGTGGGACCCGAAGACATCATCAATGGAGACGTGGACCCTCCGAAACGTGCCATGTGCCACTGCGATTAAGGGCGACAACTATGCTGTGGGCCCGAAGAATAAATTAAATCGAAATTTCGGATTTCGGGGATTGTAGTGACAAGGAGTTGGAAATCACTGCATAGTGAACTCCCGGGTACCGAAAACCCAAAGTCCCGAAACCCAAAGTCCCGAAGCCATCGAAGACTGAAGAACTATAACATGTTTTAAGGGCGATAGCTGTGCTGTCGGCCCAGAGAGCAAGGAAACAAAATTTTCAGATTTTGGGGATTGCAGCAACAAGAAGTTAGGAGTCATTGCATAGTGAACTCCTGGGTACCAAAAACCCGAAGTCCCGAAATTTGCATAGCCGACAGAGCTCAGAAAACCTTGTGAAGTCAAATGTTTCTCACTCGCATTGGTTTATGATTATTGTGATTTTATTAAAGGTTTAAGGCCTGGCAAGCTTCGGATTGATTGCACATTGCGTGTGCAGAGTTCAACAAGTGTCAGGACACTAGTTAATCGATGTCGAGTATATAAATGGAAGAGTTTGGGATTGCCTCCATTTCAGAGGATGAAAGAGAAGGAAGAGATGTCAACCTAGGAGTCGAAGGATCTAACTCCAATGGGCATGGAAGAGAATTAGACAAGGAAGGGCACATAATGAAAATCATTGAAGGATTGCAAAGAGATGCCCAGACACGCTGAGATGATAGCCGAAAGATCATGAAAGTCAGGGATCGACAGGGTAAATTCAACTTAAAAATGTTGAAGAGCCTGGAAAGAATAGAAAGGAAATTGGAGAAGGGAAGGTACTCAAGCAAGACAAAGAGTCGCATAACCCCTGAGAGAAAAAGGAGATCAAGAAGTGTCAGAACCCCTGATAGGAGAAGAAGATCGAGGGGTAGTAGCAGACATCATTGTCGCTCCCAGAAGCATTCCAGTAGGGAGGCACGCAATAGTTCAAGCTCGTCTCCTACCAGAAAACACTAAAAATATGGAATGGATGAATTGAAAGGGAGATGAACAAGATCGATCCTCCAACGTTCGATGGTGAACACAAGAAGGAGGAAGATGCCGAAACATGGTTGCTGGGCATGAGGAAATATTTCCAATTGCAGAATTATTCCGCACATGCAGAAGGAAGAATTGCAATGTATCAGCTAAAAGGAAAAGCATCCATGTGCTGGGATCAGTTTGTGCAAGTGCAACACATCAGAGAGGAAGATATCACTTGGAAGGAGTTTAAGAGGTATTTCGAGAAGAAATGCCTGACCAAAAGATACTATGACAAAAAGATGAAGGAGTTCTTCGAACTCAAGCTAGGTAGCATGACCATTGATGAGTATGAATGAAGTTTTCTAGAACTACTGAAGTATGTTCCATTCATCAAAGACGAGGCTGTCAAAATTCAGAGGCATTTGAGTGGAGTGCCACCTTCTATTGGTGACAAGATTCAATATGATGATCCTAAGACTATGGAAGAAACAATAAGAAGGGAAAAATTCTTGTATGAACAATAAAGAGAAAGGCCTATCCTTCGGAAGGCTTGGGATGAACATAAGAGGTTTAAGAAGGAACATAGGTAGAAGGGAAACAAGCCTCCCTTTTTCAGGAATAGTCCTTGGGGATAGTCATCTTTTAGAGAGCCTAGGAAAGTTGAAGGGAGTGAGCAGATTCCAAGACTGCCACCTATGGAGTGTTGGGGCTGTAAAGGAAACCATAGGTACCGAGACTGCCCCCACAGAAAAGATAAAGCGAGAACTGTCCATACTGTTTAGCAAGCTGAAATAGTGGAGGATATGGGCAACAAAATGCCAAGGATCTACGCATCCCTGGGCAACAAGAAAACAAAATTTCAATCGCACATGATTGAAGTGGAAGGTATGATTAATAACTGACCACTCATTATTTTAATCGATTCAGGGGCTAGCCATAGTTATGTAGATCCTAGGGTGGTGGAAAGTTTGTGTTTAACAAGAAGTAAACATGAAAAGTCTTGGTTAGTTCAGTTAGTCACAGGAACCAAAAGGAAGGTCACTGAATTGGTTAAGTCCTGTTCAGTGGACATGAAAGGATTGAGCACTAAGGATGAATTGAATATTATGCCTTTAGGCTCTTATGACTGCTTAATTGGGATGGTCTGGTTGGACCAACACCATGCCCTTCTGGACTTTCGTAACAAGAAGTTCACATGCTTGGATGAAGAAGGAAATCATAAAATAGTCCAAGGAATTCCCAGAGCCATGGATGTTAGAGAAATCTCAACCATACAGCTAAAGAAGTGTTACAAGAAAGGCTGTCAATTATTTGTAGCCCATGTAGGAGAGGCATCCAGAGATGCAGTCTTGAAGGTGGAAGACCATGAGGTACTCACAGAGTTCAAGGACGTATTTCAGGAGGTACCTGGACTACCTCTGAGGAGAGACATCAATTTTTCTATAAATTTGATGCCAGGAGCAACTCCAGTTTCGAAAGCTCCTTATAGAATGAGTACGCCAGAGCTGAAAGAGTTGCAATTGCAGCTTGAAGAGCTTCTAAAGAAGGGGTACATTCACCCCAGTGTGTCACCTTGGGGAGCCCTGGTCCTATTCATGAAGAAGAAAGATGGGACGTTGAGGTTGTGCGTTGATTTTCGACAGTTGAATAAGGTAATTGTCAACAACCAGTATCCTCTGCAAAGGATCGATGATCTTTTTGATCAGTTGAAGGACACAAAAATATTTTCAAAAATAGATCTCAGATATGGATATCACCAAGTGAGAATAAATGATGAGGACATCAACAAGACCGCCTTTAGAAAAAGGTATGGTCATTGTGAGTTCATGGTGGTGCCGTTTGGATTGTCAAATGCACCTACTGTTTTCATGTGCTTAATGAATGGTGTATTCAGGGACTATTTAGACAAGTTTGTCATAGTCTTCCTGGATGACATCTTGGTGTATTCCAAGTCAGAGGAAGAGCATGAGAAACACCTAAGAATGGTGCTGCAAGTGTTGAGAGAACACCGACTGTATTCCAAGCTGAGCAAATGCTCATTTTATCAAAGGCAGATCCATTACTTGGGACATATTATTTCAGAAGAGGGGATCACTGTGGATCATGAAAATGTTGAGGCCATCTGAGAATGGTCAGTGCCAAGGAATGTGGCAGAAGTTAGATATTTTATGGGTCTGGCAGGCTACTACAGAAGGTTTATAGTCGGATTCTCAAAGATAGCTCACCCTATCACTTCCTTGCAAAGGAAGGAGAAGAAGTTTCAGTGGAATGAAGAGTGTGAGAGCAGTTTCTAGCGATTGAAGCAGCTGTTAACCAACGTTCCAATCTTGAGGATTACACATCCAAATATGGATTTCATGGTGTGCACAGATGCATGTAAGGGCTGGGAGGAGTTCTCATCCAAGAGGGATTTGTAATCTGTTATGAGTCCCGAAAGTTGAAAGAGCATGAAAGAAATTATGCCACTCACGATTTAGAGCTGGCAACAATTGTCCATGCATTGAGGAAATGGAGACATTACCTCATGGGAAGGAGATTCGAATTGAGAACAGACCACAACGGTCTGAAGTATTTATTTGACCAGTCAACTTTAAATGCCAGACAAACCAGATGGCTGGAGTTTCTGTGTGAATATGACTTTGATATCAAGCATATCAAAGGGAAAGAAAATAAGGTGGCTGATGCACTCAGCAGA
>SNQJ01S0048202.1:0-17013 GCA_010110895.2 Picea sitchensis | reverse complement strand
GTCTGATGTATGAAAGGAATTGTAAATATGTGTTATAGGCTGGTGAGCCAAGTTTTTATAAGCCGATGGGCTTATGTGATTGTTAGGCCAGAGAGCCTAAGGGTTGGAGGCCAAGGGCTTGATTTTGTACTTGTATGTATGCAACACATTAATAAAATATAAACACCGTCGCGTATAGACCGACCATGATGAATGAGTGATGGGGAATTGAGCTTCCATAGAGTGGGCAAGGAATTAGGGGCTGGAAGGTGGAAAAGGGGCTAAGCCTAGGGGCTTAAGCCTTGGGAATAATAATAAAATATTATTCCAAAGAACATGTGCATTTTATGTTTTAATTTATCCTAAGTTCCTGGCAAGGGGAAAACGTGCAAAGGGGATGCATGCTGATGGAATGCATGCAGTTCCAAGGGTGACAAGTGTCAACCCTGGTTCATGCAAATAAAACGACCGAGATGAGCCGTGAGAGGGGTCCCTCCTCCATTCCACTCGACTGCCTGAGCGTGTACGGAGCTCTGAACAGTACGACCGACCCAACCTCTACAAGAATACCTCGTGCGTTTCTGAGAGCCGAGAAGCCTGTGTTCATTTTTGAAAAGCCGGGTTCACCCTCTCTATTCTGAGCTATGGAGTCTGTGTCGATCCCTACGGGAATTTCTTATCACGCAATCCCAAAAATCATCACCCTGAGACCTTGCCGTCATTGCTGAGCCTGTTTAGGAAGCCCGTGTCTGTATTCCTGGTTGGTTGTGGTGGCCACGCAGAGATGGATTGCGCGTGGTTTTCTGGCCAGTGCAAGTTGTGATTGAGCCTGTGTATGACCTCTCTCTAGGTGAGGGAGGTGACTGTTGTTGGAAGAGGCAAGTTGTCAGGCCTGTGAGCAACTCTTTCCAGGTGAGAGAGTTTGCTGGGAAGTGGTTTCTTCCAGAGCATGTTCAACACTAGCTTCGGGCTCTAAGACTTCTTGATCCAGCCTGTTGCTGAGACCCAGAGAGGGAGGTGTAGCACTGATGGACTGTTCTTGTGAAGGTATATACTCTCGAGTGGAATAGGCATGTGGGGAATGAGAGTATGGAAGTAGTGGGCATAAGATGGCATCCTGGGAAGAATCCTTCCAGTCTTTCTGTGTAATTTTCCCTATAACCTCAACCTAGCCTAGAATTCCTTGCCTTGGGGTGGAGCTTAGTCCCAGTTCGGGGGTGACCCACTGCTGAGCTGACGAGTAATGTGGTCTAAGGCTGGGAGGTTTGTGGAAGGCCTGCACGTGGTTGGTGGAATCGCCAAGGTTTTCAAAGATAAGTATCAGATGATGTTTTATTCATAATTTAGCATCTCTGTGTAATTATAACTATCATGTAGTCTGCTGTGCATATCAATTTAATGTTAATGCTATTGATTGTATATTATAGCAGTAAATAATATGTTTACTCCGAGCTCAAATGTATTTCTTTGCTTAAATGCATGTGGATTATATAATGCCTGTATGAGCTATGTAAAAGAGTGTTACAATTTGGTATCAGAGCAATTAAGCCTTGGTAACAGAAAAGTGTGTTACAATTTGGTATCAGAGTGATTAAGCCTTGGTAACAGAAAAAGTAGCGTTACAATTTGGTATCAGAGCCAAGGTTTCGACATTGAGCCTAGATGGGCCAGTTGAGTGGTCTTTGGACGGAGGGTGTGAGGAGAAATTGTGTCTGGAGGACCAATTCCAGACCCTAGAGTGATCCAGAGTGTCAAGGAGTTACTTGACCGTTCCTACAAGCTCAGGAGGTATAGCGGTGTTGTGAAACCACAGTCGATGTGGTCTATGGCCACAGGGAGAGAGGACTCCACACCAAAAGTGATGGAGCCTTAGGTTCTGTTCAGGAGGGAAGGCGAAGCTTTGTGACCGTCGGATCTGGAAAGTGTGCGCATGATTTAAAAACCCCTTGGAGTTTCACATGAGCGTGGGAATCACGATACGCGAACTCCCAAAAACTCGAGAAGATCTACGCTGTAGATCTAGGAGGAAGGCTCGACTCTTAGATATGGCAGAGTTGCGATCAAGTTAGTCACGAAAACATTTCGGATTTCTCAAAGTTGGGAGATGGGAAGTGAGGGAGGGGAACACCTCCGAAACCTGAAACCTGAAATCCCGAAATGATCTACACTGTAAATCGTAGGAAGGGAGTTGACCATCGGATCAAGTTGACGAGTAAACCGTAATTTCGGGATTTCGGCAAATGAAAGTTCAATATGTGGGATATACGGACTCCCGATGCCTAATACCTCGAAACACTGAAAAAATCTGCACCATAGATTTGAGAGGGGACCTAACCATTGGATTTTTGCTTGGAATGGACGTGGGTTCATGGATGTGTACCACATGCCAGAGACTTGGAAAGACAGGCGAGAGCGGTGGGACCTGAAGACGTCACTGATGGAGACGTGAACCCTCTGGAACATGCCATGTGCCATTGTGGTTAAGGGCGACAACTGTGCTATGGGCCCGAAGAATAAAGTAAATTGGAATTTTGGATTTCGGGGATTGTGGTGACAAGGAGTTGGAAGTCACTGCATAGTGAACTCTCGGGTACCGAAAACTCGAAGTCCCGAAACCTGAAGTCCTGAAGTCCCGAAGTCCCGTAGCTATCAGATACTGAAGAACCGTAACAGGTTTTAAGGGTGATAGCTGTGCTGTGGGCCCGAAGAGCAAGGAAACCAAAATTTTGGATTTCAGGAATTGGAGCGACAAGAAGTTAGAAGTCACTGCATAGTGAAATCTAGGGTATCGAAAACCCAAAGTCCTGAAGTCCCAAAATTTGCAGAGCCGACAAAGCTAAGAAAACCTTGTGAAGTCAAATGTTTCTCACTCACGTTGGTTTATGATTATTGTGATTTTATTAAAGGTTTAGGGCCTGACAAACTTTGGATTGATTTCACATTGCGTGTGTAGAGTTCAACGAGTGTTATGACACCAGTTAATCGACGTCGAGTATAGAAATGGAAGAGGTGCAGATTGCCTCCATTTCAGAGGACGAAAGAGAAGGAAGAGATGTCAACCTGGGAGTCGAAGGATCGAACTCCAATGGGCATGGAAGAGAATTAGACAAGGAAGGGCACATAATGAAAATCATTGAAGGACTGCAAAGAGATGCCCAGAAATGCCAAGATGATAGCCGAAAGCTCATGAAAGTTAGGGATCGATAGGGTGAATTCAACTTAAAAATGTTGAAGAGCCTGGAAAGAATAGAAAGGAAATTGGAGAAGGGAAGGGACTCAAGAAAGACAAAGAGTCACAGAACCCCTGAGAGAAAAAGGAGATCAAGAAGTGTCAAGACCCCTGAGAGGAGAATAAGATCGAGGAGTAGTAGCAGACATCATTGTCGCTCCTAGAAGCATTCCAGTAGGGAGGCACGCAGTAGTTCAAGCTTGTCTCCTACCATAAAACACCGAAAATCTAAAATGGATGAATTGAAAGGGGAGATGAACAAGATCAAGCCTCCAATGTTCGATGGTGAACATAAGAAGGAGGAAGATGCCAAAAAATGGTTGCTGGGCATGAGGAAATATTTCCAACTGCAAAACTATTCCACACATGCAAAAGGAAGAATTGTGATGTATCAGCTAAAAGGAAAAGCATCCATGTGCTGGGATCAGTTTGTGCAAGTGAAACACATCAGAGAGAAAGATATCACTTGGAAGGAGTTTACGAGGTATTTCGAGAAGAAATGCCTGACCAAAAGATACTATGACAAAAAGATGAAGGAGTTCTTCGAACTCAAGCTAGGTAGCATGACCATTGATGAGTATGAATGAAGTTTTCTGGAACTACTGAAGTATGTTCCATTCATCAAAGACGAGGCTGTCAAAATTCAGAGGTATATGAGTGGAGTGCCACCTTCTATTGGTGACAAGATTCAATATGATGATCCTAAGACTATGAAATAAGAGGTTTAAGAAGGAACAAAGGCAAAAGGTAAACAAGCCTCCCTTTTTCAGAAACAGTCCTTGGGGACAGTCATATTTTAGAGAGCCCAGGAAAGTTGAAGGGAGTGAGCAGATGCCAAGACTGCCACCTATGGAGTGTTGGGGCTGTAAAGGAAACCATAGGTACCGAGACTGCCCCCACAGAAAAGATAAAGCGAGAACTGTCCATACTGTTCAGCAAGCTGAAACAATGGAGGATATGGGCAACAAAATGCCAAGGATCTACGCAGCCCTGGACAACAAGAAAATAGAATTTCAATCGCACATGATTGAAGTGGAAGGTATGATTAACAACCGACCACTCATTATTTTAATTGATTTAGGGGCTAAACATAGTTATGTAGATCCTAGAGTGGTGGAAAGTTTGCGTTTAACAAGAAGCAAACATGAAAAGTCTTGGCTAGTGCAGTTAGCCACAGGAACCAAAAGGAAGGTCACTGAATTGGTTAAGTCCTGTTCAGTGGACATGAGAGGATTGAGCACTAAGGATGAATTGAATATTCTGCCTTTAGGCTCTTATGACTGCGTAATTGGGATGGAATGGTTGGACCAACACCATGCCCTTCTGAACTGTCATAACAAGAAGTTCACATGCCTGGATGAAGAAGGAAATTAGAAAATAGTCCAAGGAATTCCCAGAGTCGTGGCTGTTAGAGAAATCTCAACCATACAACTGAAGAAGTTTTACAGGAAAGGATGTCAATTATTTGTAGCCCGTGTGGGAGAGGCATCCAGAGATGCAGTCTCGAAGCTGGAAGACCATGAGGTACTCACAAAGTTCAAGGACGTATTTCAGGAGGTACTTGGACTACCTTCAAAGAGAGACATCGATTTTTCTATAAATTTGATGCAAGGAGCAACTCCAATTTCGAAAGATCCTTATAGAATGAGTACGCCAGAGCTGAGAGAGTTGCAATTGCATCTTGAAGAGATTCTAAATAAGGGTTACATTTGCCCCAACGTGTCACCTTGGGGAGCCCCGGTCCTATTCGTGAAGAAGAAAGATGAGACATTGAGGCTGTGCATTAATATTTAGGTACTTACACAAGGTGACAATGAAGGGAAGTATTTGCTGTAGCTGGAACATATGGTGGTCAAACTCACTCGAGCTCCTTGGAGGGTAAATACACAATTACTACGTGGAAGCTTGCACCAAGGCGCAAGTCTGTTAAGTAGGTCACCATCATAACTGTTACACCATATCCTAGCCCCTTCTTGACTTGATCATGCAATGTTGGATTTCATCACCAACTAGTACGATGTTCGAGAGAAGGTTTTCTTTGCTTGGTTTGATTCCTAGATTTGATTAGTGCATGCCTTTTATTTTTCTTTAGTCGGCCATAGATTTTTTCCGTTGATTTTTCTCTGCCAACATCGACCCTCCACGCCGTTCGCGTAGGGTACATGGACTTCCCCCCAAAAATATGGAAGATTCTACCCCTTTACCCCCTCATTCTATGGAGGGCTCTTGTACGGTATTCAAGAGAAGGTTTTCTTTGCTTGGTTTGATTCCTAGATTTGATTAGTGCATGCTGTTTCTTTTTCAGTAGTTGGACATAGATTGTTTCCATCGATTTTTCTCCGCCAACATCAACCCTCCACGCCATTCGCGTAGGGTACAGGGACTTCCCCCAGAAAATATGGACGATTCTACCCCTTTACCCCCTCATTCTACAGAGGGATCTCCTCAACAGAGAGAGGTTCACGACATTATATTCTCACAGGAGGAAGTTTCCACCTCTTTAGAAAATTTTCGAATTGTTTCGGATTATCTGGAGGCTTTCCTCATTCCTGTAGGATATGAGAGGCATTTTCTAAAACTGAATTCAATTGGAGAACTTGTTGTTATTGATCCTTTTGACATTCCTATTGGGTATCATTTGGCCCCTCAAGTCAGAAAACCCTTATGGACAGTTGACGTAGTTCAAAGCACACCTTGCACAATGCAAGATCTTTACGGACTAGGAATAGGTGCAGATATACCCATTGTATCTCAAATTCCTGAAACATATGTCACTTACACTGTACCTTTAGATCACTTTACTGGTACCACCGTTATTTTAACCACACCGTCCGTTGGTCTGAACATACAGTCTGTTGGTCCGAGTTCCACTATTTCTCTCCAGATGGCCCATTCTACGATGGTCCCTCACATTTCAACTATTTACACCGGTAAAGTGGTGGTTAACCAAGCTCCCATTGGTACACCACTATCATCTAAGCCTTCTTTGTCACTTTCCCTTGGGTATAGAGCACTGAATTCTTCCATTGTCAATACTACCCAAGTTATACCTGGAAGTTCTATACCTATACAACAACCCGAAGGGACTGGTCTTGGTGGCTCTAATCCATTAAGTGACACTAGTCAGTCGGTTACATTAGGTTCCCAAATTCTAGGAACTCCACCTCATGCTGGGGGGAAACCTCCTTTTGGAGGACAACCTCCTTTCGGAGGTAAACCTTCGTTTGGGGGGCAACCTACCTTCAGAGGGAAACCTCATTTTGGAGGGAAACCTCCCTTTTGGGGGCAACAAACTCATGTTGGGGTGAAATCTCCTTTCAGAGGACAACCTCCATTTAAAGGGCAGTCTCAAGCTGGGACCCATCATCAACCTTATGGATAGAACACATCTACAATGCCCAATCCATGGAACACCTCTTTCTTGGGAAACCCACAGTTCTCTAGGGGACATAATCCTCAAGGTCTACAACAACCTCCTCTTTCTCAAGGAACTAATCTACATCCTCCTGATGGTCAAAGTGTTTACCCCCCCTATGGGAAAACACCAAATCCGACTTATATTCCTCAAAATCCATTCGGCTATCCTCCGCTCGCACATGTTTCTCAAAATCCCTTGAATCCTGTGTACTCTAGTAAGCAACAACCCTATGCAGAAGGACCCATTGGTTACAATTATCCACCTAACCTAGTGTACGGTCCTACTGGTGTTCCTATGCCCCACCAGTATCACCTGCAGGTTAACTGACAACTACTGTTTCTTGCTACTCTGTATCTCCCAGACTTTTCTTGATTAACCAATGATCCTATATTGCATTACCCTTTCTAGCCAGTGATTCCAGCTAAACTCCCTTTCGATGTTATGAAATTTGACGAAAAAGATGGAGAAGACCCAAACAATCATGTAATGAATTTCCATTTGTGGTGTTCCTCAAACTCCTTAATGGACGAATCCATACATTTGCGTCATTTCTAGCAAACACTTACGGGCTTAGCAACCAAGTTGTATATTGAACTACCACATGGTTCTTTCCAAGACTTCAACTCCCTTTCCATGTCCTTCCTCACACACTTTCAACTACCCATTCGATACGAGACGGGTACTGAACTCTTGACTGCCCCTCGTCAGACTAACTTTGTACACATCTCTAACCATATTCATGAATGGAGATGACGATGAAGGTTGATCAAAGCGGTCATTCCTGACCAATTATTGGCGGAATGGTTTACCAAATCACTTTTACTTCTGATTGCTCATGATGTCTCTATGGGTGGTGTAGTTACGGAAGAAGAAGCCATTTCCCATGCCCAGTACTTAGATTTGGTTTATTCCCAGTCTGGTACTTTATATGAGTTGATTCCCAATGCTACCCATGCCACTAATGATCCATCCAAACCTTCATCCTCATCACATGCAGATGGCGTTATTGGTTCTGTCAAGACTCAATCTACATCCCAATCGACTGGAGATGCACCTCGATCTACTTCCACGTACACTCCTAGTTAGAACGCACCCTATACCTCCTCTCATACCCAAATCTTTGAGGTGAATGCAATTCAGTCTGCCCCTTCACAACAAGATGGAGGTAAGAAAAAGGCAAAGAAAAAAAACAAAAGAATAATAATAATGAGCAACCCAAAGCTCAAAAACCACCACCTGCTAACAAAAAGAAACCACAGTGGAAACNCCAAGACTATCCACATCGTGATGAAGTGACCAAATTTTTTAAGGGAAATTCCCAACCCGCCGTGCTTACACAACCTTTTCCTCAGCAACAATCAATGGTTGCTCAAACCCCCTTTCCCGGGGGTAGTACCAGCCACCCTTATCATGATGAAGGCTCCATAAGCGCTCACATTTATATGTTTAGTGGCATTGATTTAGCAGCTCCCTCTATGACTTATGACACTCTAGTTAAACCTGATAAAGAAAAAGTTTCTAACGGTTCATCACCAGATCCTTCTCCTCCGATTGTTAGTTCTTCTTCCGTTAATCCTCCATCCGGATCACTACATATTGAGAAGCCTTCTTACTATTCTATCTTACTCCCTCCCAAGAGTACCATCCGTAAATGTACTTTCAATCCTAGTTCACGAGCTGCCCAAAAATACAACATCGTTGAATATTTGTCTCAAGCCCCGTGTGCTATGTCTACTCTAGAAGTTCTACAACACTGTCCCAGACAAGGTAGAACACTCTTGGATTCCATCGATGCTTTTGATCCCAAGTCATCTAATAACATCACATTTAATGTAGACAATTTCAAATCACAACTCTCTCACCAACTCACATTTCAGATTGATGTTGTAGTTCATAATCAACACATCCATTGCACTATCTTGGATGAGGGAGCTTCTACTTGTGTCATGTCTTTAGCCTATTGGAAAGGGTTGAAATCCCTTGCACTTAATCAATCCCCCACTATGTTACGAGCATTTGACAGGCAAGGTTTTCATCCTCATGGACTATTACAGTCCTTAGTCATCTAGTTAGGTGAAAAAACTATTACTGTTGATGTCGAGGTGGTCGATGCACCCCTCGATTACAACCTTTTACTTGGAAGAAGTCAGTTCTATTCCATGACTTTCGTAGCTTCTTCAATGTTTCAATATGTGAAATTTACTCATCAAGGTAAAATCATCACCATCGGTCAGTTAGATTATTGTACACCTGATGCTCACACTCCTGCTACCAACAATATTCCCTTTTTGGGAGATCACAAGATCACGCATGAAAGCGTTGGTGTTGGCTTGTTGAAAGAATCTATCCTTATGGGTACCTTCCCTACACCACTTCCACCCACTACACATCATATTGCCACAATCAATATGATTTTGAATACGGTTTACCAATCCTTGGAATCATATGACCCTTGGGTTGTACCTAGTCCATTGGAATTCGATGCACTAGGTGACAACATGCCACTTAGTCTAGCCAAAACCTCATATGTTGCCATCCAATCTACTTCTCCCTCCTCAGATGACCAACATCTCTTGGCATATGACACTTATTTGATGCCATCGTGGTTAATTTCCTTGTCGTCTGTGTTCGACTACATTTCCCAAATTTTTCCTTTTGATGAATCTATAATGGAAATGCTTAGCATCGACAATATTCCTTGGGATGATAGCCATCATCGCTCCTCTTTTCTTCTACCTCTCGAAGAAATTCAAGAAGATATAATTTCTGTCTTCCCTCCTAATGATGTTGATTTTCCACAATCTCCTATCCTCACACAAGATACTCTTTCTGAGGGGAATTTGGGAAAATTTTCATCTACGATCGCTATTGATATTTCGATCAAGGAAGGTGTTGTGGAAAACATTAACCTCGGTGCTAATTTCTCTCCCTAGGAAGTGGTCTCGTATACTTCTTTGTTTAAATAATTTCGCGCTGTCTTCGCTTGGAGCTAGGAAGAGATGCAAAGGATAGATCCATCAATCATTGTGCACGAGATTAAAACCTACCCAGGTATTAAGCCTGTTCGACAAAAACTCCCCCCGGTCCATCCTAAGAAGACTGCGACCATTGAGGCAGAGGTTGAAAAGTTATTGAAATCTGGCTTCATTTATCCTATCCCCTTGACGGAATGGGTTTCCAAAATTGTTCTGGTTACTAAGAAACATGGGACAATTTGTGTCTGTGTTGATTATAGGGATCTTAACAAGACTTGTCCGAAAGACAACTACCCTACACCCTTTATCGACCAGATTATTGATAATTGCGCTGGTAGCATAATTTTCTATTTTATGGATGGTTTCTCAGGGTATAACCAGATTGACATCTTACCTACTGATCAACATAAGATAAACTTCATTTTCCCGTGGGAAAATTTTGCCTATCAGAAACTACCATTTGGCCTTAAAAATGCTGGTGCTACATTCCAATGAGCCATGTCCTACACTTTCCACGATATCAAACATATTGTGGAACCTTACCTCGACGACTTACCTCCCACTCATCCATTCGATCCGACCATTTTGGTCATCTACGAGCTATTTTTCTTCGATGTCGGTTTTACCGCATTCGTTTGAACCCACATAAGTGTATTTTTGCTGTCGAATCAGGTCGACTCCTCAAATTTTGTTGTCTCTAAGGATGGGATTCGGGTGGATCCTTTAAATATTAGAGCTATTCTAGCTTTACCCCCACCTAACAACTTGCGACAACTTCAAAGTTTGCAGGGGAAAGAAAACTTTCTTCGCCGCTTTATTTATAACTACGATGAGATCACTAAAGGATTCTTGCGATTGTTGCAGAAAGATGCCCCTTTCATCTGGGATGACATTCCTCAATGATCGTTTGATGCTCTTAAGCATGCACTGACCCACACTCTGTTGCATCCTCCAGACTATATGAAGGATTATGTCCTTTACTTAGCGACCTCTACTTCCACTATTTCCATGGTGTTAGTTCAAGAGGACTCATCCGATGAAGAACATGTGATTTATTATTTGAGAAAGAGTCTATCTGGACCCGAAATTTATTATTCACATGTTGAGAAGTTGGCTCTGGAAGCCATCATCACTATCCTAAAATTTTGTCACTACATTTTGCTACGCACCACCATGGTTATTTCGGACTCTAACCCCATGTATCACATTTTGACACGTCAGGTGCTTGGGGGAAAATACTCTAAATGGATCGTCATCCTTCAAGAATTCGATCTTGAATTTGCTAAGTCCAAATCTAAAAAGTCCTTGGTGTTTGCGGAACTCATTTGCAATTTTCCCCATGCTGATGAAGACACTGATCCTAGAGATTCTCTTCTTGACGAATCTCTATTCATCATTAGCGTTTCTGATCCTTGGTATGGAGACATCATCCTCTATCTCTAGACCCAACGTTTTCAGCACGATATCTCTCGTGAAGAATGTTTTCATATTCACCACCATTCTCATCGTTACCTTACTATCGATGACACTTTATATCACCGTGGCATTGACACTATCCTGCGACGATGTCTAACTCATGAAGAGGCTGAACGTGTCCTCAATGACTATCACCTTGGAGCCTATGGCGGTCACCTTTTTGGGATGGATTTAGCCCATAAATTTTTACATTCCGATTACTTTTGGCCCTCCATCTTTAAGGATTGTATTGAGGCCATCAAAAAGTGCCCACCTTTCCAAGTGTTTCAAAATAAGGCACGCACCCACCCTGCTCCGCTGCACCCCATTATTGCTATCGACCCCTTTTCCAAATGGGGCATTGATTTCATGTAGTGTAAGCCTACCTAAGCTGGGGGGCATGGTTATATAATTGTTTCCATCGATTACTTTACAAAATGGAGGCTATGCCTACCTTTCTGAATGATGGCCGTACTATATCCCTTTTCTTTTTCAATCACATCATCACTTGCTTTGGTGTTACACAAGCCATTGTCACTAATCATGGTTCACATTTTCAAAACCAGATGATGAGTGAGTTGCATACCAAGCTGGTTTTTCGCCATGAGAACTCATCCTCGTATTATCCTCAAGCTAACGGACAAGTTGAGCTATCAACAAGGTCCTCAAAACTATGATCCAACGGATGGTCGAGGAAAAAAAGACATCTTGGCATTTACAACTCTTCTATGCTCTCTAGGTTTATTGGACCTCAGTAAAAACAACTACTGGATTCACTCCCTTCCAGCTAGTATATGGCATTGAAGCTATTTTACCAATCGTGTGCGAAATTCCTTCGCTAAAACTCAAAGTAGAAATCCTGCCCCACACTTCTGTTGAAGAAGAACGTTTCTTACATTTGAATAGGATGGATGAAATGTGTCGTGATGTTTCTCTCGTCAATGAGACATATCAAAAGTGAATCAAAAATCAATACGACAAGTCCGTCCATCCTCACACTTTTGCAGAAGGAGACCTAGTCCTCGTTTATGACCAGGCTCATGACAAGTTAGGGATAGGGAAGTTAGAACCTCTATGGCATGGTCCTTACATCATGAAACATTTTTTACATAGAGGCACCTACGAGCTAGTTGACTACGATGGAATTTCCCTGGGTGAGCCCCGGAATGGGATTTACCTTAAGAAGTACTATGCCTAGGACATCTAGCATACGTGCTTTGTACACTATTGTATTTTTATTTTGGTGTGTATTTTTCTCTTGCGTGCACGAGTTTTGCCTTAGCCACTTATACTGTGTCTTGTGTTCTCATCCACAGATGACATCCTCCTTTCCTATATTTTTTGGGTTTGCGGATGGCGCTAGTTGACACACTTAGAACATTGATTCTATAACTTGGGTCATTTACCACGTTGACGAGTTGGTGATTTCAGGAGGTATTTTCTTAGGGTTGACAACTAATAACATGGCAGAATATCATGCTGTCATCAGAATTTTAACTGAAGCCTCTTCCCTAGGTGTTTCTCATATGACCATCAACCTGGACTCTCAACTCGTAGTCTGTCAGCTCAATAGAGTCTACACTATTCACAATCCTATCATACTATGTATCCATCTACGAGTTCTCCATCTTGAAAGTATGTTTGATTTTATCGAATACAGACACATAGCAAGAGAACTCAAGACGATTTTAGATTTGTTAGCAAATTACATCATGGATAGGTATCTCGCACATAGATGAGTTTTCATAAAGGAAATAAATCAAACCATATATAATCATGTAAATTAAAACGCATCACATAAAAGACATCATTATTTAAAAATCATTTGGCACTGTAAAAAATCAGAAATTTATATATATACGGTGTAACTAAAAATGTTTGATTACATCAAAATGGTACATAGATAGGAAAAATGCGGGTCCTCACACCCATAAGCATCGTTATACAGACTATACAATCGCCAGTAAGACCTCTAATCTTCCGGAATTACGTGATGCTCCAAGTAACATATCACTTCACAGGCTACTCACCTCAGTAGAGAGTTAAGACTCTCAGACACTCCCACAATGTGTCTCTATAGATGTAGTGGCACTTCCCGCCTCTTGAGAGGAGGGATATTTGTCGTAAGGCCTTGGAGGTTTCTTTCAACTTCCTGTAGCCCTCCTACTGCTACCCCCTGATCTACTACAATCTGAGCATCTCCGCGACACCCCAATGCTGACATATCTACCAGATGTGTTGCTCCCCTATCTGCACAATGAAATGATACGTCTGTTAAAGACTCTTCTATGTACCCCCAAAAAATAATATAATGTTTAAAAAAAAAAAACACTTGATAAGATCATTTTTTGGTTTCTCACCTGACGCATCCCAATCCTATCCTACTGGAAGAACCAAGTCCATGCTTCCTCGAAAATCTACTCCGGTGTATGGAAAGTCTTCTATCACGATCAATTTGCGTCTTAGCCAAGCAAAGAAATCATCGGTGAATTTAAACTCCGAAACTGAGCTTAGTCTCGGAGAGAGGCTAGTCCACCGCTCCATACATGGTTCTCCCACTGGTCGTACTGCTAATGAAATTTGAGGTTGAATCTGAGGAATGTGTTCTAAGAAGAATGAAACCAGGAATGAACCATATCCAAACTGCTTTTGCTACCTTACTTTTCATCTCGTAATTTGTTCCTTCACATTATGAAGGAACCCTGCACTCCAGTTGAATAGTGTTGGATCTAAACACTGTAAACCATAGGCCACCTGTGATCTTGAAACTAGGTGTGAGCTGGTACTTCCCACTATACTTGTAATGGAAAAAAGAATAGATTGAAGAGACAGATCCCTGATATCTTTAATCATGATTCTGCCTCCCACTAGTCTCGCTCCTGGGACACAATGGTTTGCAAGATACTCATCCATGGGTGCAGGAACTACCCTTTGTCCAGATAAAAATATGGGAACCCCTATTTTTGAGAGACCAGTTATGAAGTATACATCTTCCAGCTCGATTGTAATAAGTTACGTTCCAATTTGGAACACTTGTTCTGCAACGTTCCATAGCCCAGTCATATATTCAAGAAGAAGAATCTCTTTCTTCATTTTTTGCATTTTGAAGAATTTGAGGAGATCACAATTCCTCAATGCAGCTCTCGAGTGGGGACTTTTTAAGGTAGCCACATCATCAAGCTCATGCTCTCTTTCTTTCCACTCAAGCATGATTATTTCCAAAGTCACTTGCAATTATCAACAACAAAAATTCATTAAATCACGTTTTCGACAAATTTTGGGCTATTGGAAAACTTTAAAAAATAATTGTTTGTTATTTTAAGAGGCCAACGCCCCCTTTACATGCAAATTAGGGTGCCAACACACCCTGAATGTAGCCATCAGAGTGCTCCAAATAATTTCCAACGCTCTCCTCCATGTTTTGAGAGGGCGTCGACAATCTTTGAGCATTTTCCTTGTGTTTTGGGCAGCACCCTCTACATCACTACACCAAAGCATTGGCGCGCCCTTCCGTAGCTTGCAGGGGCACTTTCCAAAACATGTAGCACTTCCCCACTCATCTTAGAGGGGCGCCGAGTTGTTTTGGGCACTTGGGCCAACCTAGGGCATCGATTTTTGCTTTTAATTATTGCCTTAAGACAAAATTTGAATCATACAAATGAAAGAAAGGAAGAACAACACCAACCTGGTCCAAACGACGAAGAAAATAGTTGACTATAGCTCTGGCACCAAACAATACAAGATTCACCTCCAAAGCACAAATTCTCCACTGCTACAAATCTTTGCATAAATGAAATGGTAAATGACATTTTTACCTCTTTTTACTCTTATACATTTCATTTTTGCATAAGATATAGTTATTTTTTGGGTTTTTAAGAAATATTTGGAAGCCTTATTAATCCCCTGGAAAGCAGTTTTGACACTATTTGTAGGTTTTGAAGCAGATTTGTTCATCTTGTCACATCCATGAGCATAGTATTCGTTCATTCTTAAGCTTAAACACATAAGAACATGTTGGGTAAACTTTTATCTCTTTTTCAGACACACATGGACGCATGAAAAAGGAACCCCTTGTAGTCATATTTAATCTCTTTTCAGACTCTCTAAACATGAAAACATTGCTGAGTGATCTTGCTTCCTTTCCCACTCGTTAAAAGGTTTGAAAGGGCATCTTTTGAGTGATAATTTATCTCTTTTTCGGCCTCGCGAGACTAATATTATGAAAAAGGACCACATTGGAGTCATCTTTAAGTCATTTTCAGACTCTCTAAATATGAAAAACAACCGAGTTTACCTTCTGTGGACTCGTTAAACAATCATACATTGAAGGGACCATACAGGACTGGACCCTTACTTCTTCCAGTTCATTAAACAAAGGAAGAGGAACTTACTGAAGGTGAGTTATATCGAGCATTTGTTACCTTCCTCGATCTCATTAAACCAAAAATAGGTACTTGTCTATCTGGATGGGGGTAAAATTGAAAGAAACAAGCCAAGCAGTTTTTGGGAACTTTACTAGTAATGTTACAGTCACCCTTGAACATGACATTTTATCTTTGCACGCATTTCAATCCGTTGAACCTCTACATTGAACCAATCCTATGAATTTATTCACTCCTTTGGGTCACATGATGAAAGTCACAGTATCCACTGCATTATCAAGTTTTGGTCCATGTCAAGTTTCCACTGTTATGCCTCAGTGTTCAAGCAAAGTATCTGCCTCAAGAGTCAACCATAAAAAATTCCTGCTTCAATACCTGTGTTAGTCCATGTTCATTTGATCCACCAATTACATCTCTGAGTCAGTTTCGTGTCATTGATGGGGGATACACCAAGGCCCTCCTTAGACGAGTCTATTCCTGTTGACTTCAACACATTATCGAGGAGCTAGACTTAGGAACCGGTTAGCACCTTGGGACCTGCATGCCTCAATGGCAGGCCTCCTCGCTTCCGACAGTGGGTTTACATCATTGACCCCTGATCAACTGATTCCATGGATGTTTGACTTTAGCTCATCCATTAACATTCATTGGGATGTACTAGAGTACCTTGGGAATCATTGACATCAATGGCAATTTCCCTCGTGCTTGTTAACGATTTACCTCATTGACCAATAATCAAGTGGTTTTTTCCATTTTTGACATCAGGACATCTATTCACATGGTTAGATTCGTCATACATCGGGATCGGTAAGAAGACTCTGGGTTGAGTCATCAATCTTATATGAACTTTTCTCAGGTTGCGATGGAGTTTCTTTTAACATTGACACATATACTTAACATAGATCCACTTTGTATTTGTCGTGGCTATTTCTTGTCGTCTCGTAGATCCACTATGTATTCTTCGTGGCTACGATAATTTCAAGTCATAGAACTATAGATCCACATTGTATCTTCATTGGTTATACATTTTTGTCAATATAATTATGGATCCGCAGTGTATTCTATGGCGGCCATACCTTAAAAAGTCTTTATCACTCAAGCATAGGTGTTATCACTGAAATTTTGTTCGTAATTGGTTACAAGAATTCAACATCGTCAAATAGTTATGAAGTCATCCATGGACCTGAATTAACACAAAAGAATTCATAAAGGGTAAAAAACTATACAAAATAGTGAAAAATTGAAGGGCGCTATGAAGACACTGGGCGCGCGTGCACATGTGCGAAACATAAACACCAGATTTGTGCACATGCACACGATGCGCGACTGTTATCGCAAAAATCCGCGTACCTGAGAAACGACACATTTATGAGAGTGGTCGGCCTCCCACCCACTTCTGGTTCAACTCCCAAGTCGATTTGACACTCAAATATAGACTGGATTCGACTGGATGGCTGGTCAAAGACCTAGAAATTCCCTAATTAGCCTCTTTACACACTACAAACTAGTTGAACAATAGCTCAAAGGAATGCTATAAAAAGGCCATGGATACACTTCATTTTTCAAGGAATTCAA
>SNQJ01S0048201.1:167098-182909 GCA_010110895.2 Picea sitchensis | reverse complement strand
ATATATTGTGGTTAAAAGTGGTATAAAGTGCTCATACTGATTCACCCCCCACCTCTAAATATTCCAACACTTTGAGTGGTCATGGAGCTATTTTTTATACTTTAAGGGCCAACCTCCTTGAGTACACTGATTTGAGGGTGTGTGAAATGTGAACGACCTCATTAAGGAATTATTTTGTCAAATATGTGTGGATTTCAACAACGACAGTCGCACTGAAGTGCGTGAATCGTGCTAAATTTCCTTTGGTAGTCCATGCAGACCTACATGAATGGCACACAATATTCATTGATAGAATGTGTGGTATTATGAATACCCACTTTCCATAGTTTCTTGATTTGTTGAATAAGGCATGTTAATGTTATGAGTATGTTGTTTGGTTTATAAAATTGGTGACTTTTTTGGTGATCTCCTATATAACTTGATGATCGATTTTAAGGTGATAACATATGCCCCCTGATGTGTGAGGTTAGGATCAATCATATAGCCAAATACATCATTATTTGTTTGATTGGTGAACTGATTCTTGTGTAGAGAGAGAAAGGGTAAAGGGAATGAAGGAAAATCCTTAGGCAGAGGAATGAAAGACCCACCTGTAAAAAAACTACCCTGAAAAGAATAAGGATCTTTATACAAGAAAGGATGGAATTCCCTATGCTCATTTCCATAACTAGAAAATCATTTACAATCATAAACATGAATGTTGAACCGATATTGTTACTAAAATCTTGATGAAGTAGAGATTTGTAGTTCCCTTGGGGGCGTTGGTAACAACAAATGATGGTTCTAAAATGAGAACTTTCCTTGAAACTTGGAGTGAACAATTGTTATGGGTGTTGATAAATCAGACGCATTGATGGCCTGTCAAGTCCAGAGGTATTTGGCTAGTACTGAGAATTGTAATTGTTGCTAAGTAGACCCACCCCGATATGGATAGGTGAAGATGTCAAATATTAGGGGGGTCAAAGCAAGCAGAGATCAATGATTACTCTCTCTATCCAATATGAGGCTCATCACTTGTAGGGTAATGAGAAACAAGATATTGTAGCATTCCTAGAAACTAATGTTGAGGTCAACAGGAATGCAATGACGACCCTAAGGAGCAAAGTGCTCCCTAAAACCAATGGATCAATATGGTATCAGGTACTAAATTGTAAGGGTGATGAGTAACTAGTAAAGATGGATGAGGTCGGTAGTAAGTGAAACTCAAAACTTCCCTTGGTCTGAGCATAAGTGACGAATGACAGGGGCAAAAATCAAGGACTTCAACTGGACAAAGTGTGTATGATGTCTTGGGGACAGACAGGAAATAGCAAGATGTTTTTCAAATTGTTACTGAAAGTGACAAGGATTCAAGGAGTTGGGAATTAGGGGTGAAAATGTTAGGTTCGTCACATAGGGTGTTGGGACACTCGAGGTTTGGCAAATAAGATAGGGTTTCGTATCAAAACAAATTTAGTATAAATGCTCCAACCAAGGGTGACAAGTAAAAAATGGAGCCATCAGAAACGATGGTTGAAGTCTATTTACTTGATGAAAATAAAAAGGTACTTTACACAATTACCAAATGAACAAAAAAATAGCTTGGGTTGAACATGAAAGTGCAAAGACAAGTGCCCCAGTGAAACGGTGGCTTGGCCTACGGAGCCACAAGTGTATGAAGAAAAATGTAGGGTGGGCGCCCCAATGGTAGGTATTTGTGTGGGTGATGTGATGGTGGATTGGATTGTAGATGGGAAACTAATCTTGGAGGAGATGAGGTCCCAATGATAATGTGGAATTTCATTCAAAATAACCAATCAAACTATATAATAGTCTAGGAT
Organism: Picea sitchensis; assembly: GCA_010110895.2. NCBI lineage: Eukaryota > Viridiplantae > Streptophyta > Pinopsida > Pinales > Pinaceae > Picea > Picea sitchensis. Next base: position 181,089 of record SNQJ01S0048201.1, on the reverse strand, counting down.
TCCAGAGGGATGTGAGCTAACAATATGATTAAGAAGGAGCATGAGGTTCATTCTCAAATGTGTGAACTATATGGAATTCCATTCCTATAGGATGAAAATGGAATGGGTGTCATTTTTCCTGGGGAATAAAAAGGTGTGAGACAACCCGTACGAGTAGAAAAAAATACCGACTCACAACAACTAAATGCAAGTGGAACTGGAAGAAATTGTTGTGATACCAGATATTGTGAATCTTAAAGGCATATGTTGGGGGACGATATTAGAAAATGAAATTGGTTGCAGATGGAGTGACTACATGCCCATTTTGAAACATATACCTGAAGGGGCCATGGGATGACCAAAATTGTAAGTTCTATGAGCTTGTTTTTTAGTACCTACACACAAAAACCCAATACCTGAAGTGAAAAATACATGATTAGTAAAGAACATAATGCTAGAATTTGAAAAAATGATAGTGATCAAGTGTACCTGTAACTGGGGTATTGGGATGAGGGTCCCGAGTAAGGTGAATGAGAAGTGAAATGTATTATACCATTGTGTAGAATGGAATATGGTGATCCCAATGGTGCAAACAGTTCAAAAAATAGAGCTACTGAGCTCCCATACTGGAGAAGCGAAGTTTGGCATATAAATGGTAGTGGGGACCACCATGCCACCTCATTTGTACTTACAGTGACATGGATGTACATGAATATGATATTTTTAAGATAGTTCTAGCTCCTTTGCATGCCCATTGGTCATCATATTTCGTCTATGAGAGAGTCAGGTAATGGGATCTAACCTCCAGGTCTTTTTGAAAAAATTATTTTTTTTCTTGGGGGCTATACGGATGGCCATACGACCATTTTTTTAAGGGGATAGTGTCATATGTGTAGGATATCAAAATATAACTACACTGATCAATGTAGGTATGTTCATAATTCACACGCCATATGTCCCAAGCGATGGCTTTACAGTCATGCGACAATTGGCATGATTGAAAGGAAATATCCCGCGTTGATTGGCGTGATTGTTTGGGGAACAGTCGTGTTGATCAAGACAAACATGAGGATGAAATTTATGTGGGATTTTGTGCAACTATAAAATGAATAATCGCACTAATCATCACGACTTTTCAACAATCAATCTCACTAATCAACGCACCTGTTTGACTGATAGTTGCATGGATTACATGAGGTATGTTTTTTACTAGATTGTTAATTTTTTGCTAAGATGACTAGATAATTTTGGTTTTGTGGTGCATATTGTGGTTGTACAAGAGATTCCATTATTTCATTGCATGGGTGGGAACATGATTGGGAGGCTATCTGTATGGCAATGGTTGTGGATGTTGGGGTTTTCTTTTAGTTGTCCATCTTTGGCTTATTGAAGTACCTTCAATGTGCCCCGCTACACTCTCAGGAGGATTTGTTGATTTCCTTGGTTAGGATGTGAAGGTCCAACCAATGGTCCTTTGAGGTTCATGAGAAGATATTGGAGTTTTTAGAGACTGATATCTACTTATTGATGGGTCTCTCCATCCGGAAAAACATCCCAAAGTTGATACATCACATGGTAGGTGGGGTTATTGTGAAACAGTGAGTGGGATTCTGCTACAAGGGCGATGATGTTTTTAGTGGAGGGGTGATCCAAATAGGTTGGATCAAGTCATTTTTTATGTGAGTAGTATCTAATATGGTCATGAGGATCTATGGATCCTTGCGGATGCAACACATTTATGGCACGCATATGACGATCATGGAGTGGGTGCTCCAAGGTTAGGCCTATGCTTCATCCTCCCTCGTGAGGGAGGCCATGCTTGGGTAGTTGGATCTGTGTGCATAAGGTGATGGTGGGGAATTTTTTTTTGGATTAGTACTATGGTTCTTTTTCTTTAATTGGGTCATACTTTTTCATCCGTAGATTATTTTGGACCCCACGCCGCCAAGGGTACCTCCCATGCGGTGGTGGGAAACTATATGGATTCGAGAGGGAGTTGGTCCTATAGGGGAATATTTTAAAGCCACTTTTAAGGGGTTTCGGCTAAAAAACCCTCATATTATACTAGAGTTTCCCTATGCTAGTATGGATTATCGACATGATCCTCCCTTTTGGGGAGGTTTGGGACTTACAAGGTGAGATTTGTTCATTTGTTGTTTATTATTATGTTATTTGATGTATTTTTTGATATATCTAGCATAGTGTTATAGCATTAATTGCCACCACGTATGCATTGATGACATGATTGGCCTTTCCCTTTCCCACTCTCTGACATTAATCCTTTTTTCCTCATCTAGATTCATCAAAAAACACATTGTTTTCACATATATGTGCCCTACTATCTATGCAAGGCATGTACATATGTGTGTTACTCCATTGCAAGGTATGTACACCTTAATTTTTCTAAAAGAAAAACAATATTTTGTGTATTTTTGGGTAGGGTTCATGGGTTCACCCGGTTCCTGGCCCCTTATTTTCCATACACAATTGTTTGTAACTACTCCAACCTCTTGGAGAGGGTATAAAATCAGCCTAAGGCTAGAGGAGAAGAAGAATCATATTTGAAGCAACATAATGCTGACATTTTCTTGCCCTGTCTTCAAGAACTTGTTCCCTTGTTGTCGATTTATTTCCTTAGACCTAGAAGCTCCTATTTCCATCCTTCCTTGCTCTACATATCTAGTCAAGAAGAATCCCATTCATATTCTTTGGACTTGCATGAGCATTGGAGTCGAAGGTACTATCTATAGTCAATGTCCTAGGTGGAGGGACCTAAAGTCTGGTTCTGGAGCAGTGTCGTAATAGATACAAGTGGTAATTACCTTTGTCTTGTTGTTCATAAATAAAGAGACCTCTTTGTTGTTAGTTATTTGTGTTTTATTGCATGATGTTTATGTTTAAGCATTTAAATTATTAGAACACTAATTGATCTAATTTCTTTACTTTCAATCATTTTTATGAGAGTTAGTTATCATATAACAACCCCCTTTGTAGTTGTCAACTGGATTGTTTTACAGGTGATCAAAGGGACAATTTGGAAGGAGTGTTGAAGTGAAATGTTTTCAACCATGGGATCATCATCAAACATAGGGAACCTAGTATGCTTCTTCTTCCTTACTAACAGTATTTAGTTAATCAAGTTAGTTACAAAATATTTTGATTGTAATTTTTGGATTGAGTTCACTCTTTAAAGGTCCTCACTTTGTTGTGGCTTTAACCCATAGCCATAGGGGAATTTATCCATAACAGAACTAGCGACCATACTTGAGATTGTCTCTTTTGTGGGCTAGTTATAGGTTTGTGCATTTGTTTTTTCATGTTTGTCTGGATTTTTCTGTCTTTAACTAAGTAGTTTAGTGCTTTAGAGTCTTCTTTGTGTCTTTGCAAGACTTTTGGCCCTCTCCAATATTTTTGGAAGATTCAGGGTTACATACGTTCCATACTATGTAGAAAGGTGTGTACATACACGCCTTACCTTTGAGACAGGCATGTACATATGCTTTCTTCCTTGAGCACAACCACGTACATCTCCTGAGTAAAAGTGTTTCAACTCTTCTCATCATTTCAAGGATTTTTTCTTAGTTCTCTAAGATATTTCAGGGTCCATTGGCTCTCTGTAGCCTATTGTCAATATATATCATTTAACTTATTTAATTTCATAAGGAAAAGAAAAAAAATATTTAATTTCATTACTTATTGCTTCAAGCCTATTTGGGTAGTGTGAAAGTTCTTTGCTTGACTCTTTTCTGTCTTGGGTTGCTCTAGTAGCCCTCTTTATAGCATGAAAGATTCTAGTTTAGTCCTTTATGTCTTTCTACTTTACCTTTACTTGTTTTACATTGAAAAATAAAAAGTGTACTAGTTTTTCATTTTCGTTTTGCTTCACTAACAAGAAAATACAATAAGTTTGTTTTGTTCTTTTTTTTTCAGTCTTTACCCTTTTTATTGCTGAAAAGAAAATTTATTTCTAAGCATTCTTTCTTCTTCTTCATGCATTTATTTCAAAAATATTGTATTCTTGAAAAACTTTAATTTTTCGTGAGTTTTGGTCATAGTTTCATTTTGGCAAGGAAAATCCATTTTTGCTTGTTTTGAACAGTTGCATTGCATTCAAAGAAAGGTTACATTGATTTTTGCATTGCATCTAAAGTAAAATATCGCATTACTCATTTGCATTGAAAAGAATTACATTGCATTTGAAAGTTAAAGAGTTTTCATTTAGAAGTGTTCATCTAGCACCCTTTTTCCATTGAAGAACAAGTTTGTTTTTCTTAACAACAATGTTCTTAAGTGTTTCAATTTCTGCAAAGTCTCAAAACATCACTAGNCTTAGTTCTCTAAGATATTTCAGGGTCCATTGGCTCTCTGTAGCCTATTGTCAATATATATCATTTAACTTATTTAATTTCATAAGGAAAAGAAAAAAAATATTTAATTTCATTACTTATTGCTTCAAGCCTATTTGGGTAGTGTGAAAGTTCTTTGCTTGACTCTTTTCTGTCTTGGGTTGCTCTAGTAGCCCTCTTTATAGCATGAAAGATTCTAGTTTAGTCCTTTATGTCTTTCTACTTTACCTTTACTTGTTTTACATTGAAAAATAAAAAGTGTACTAGTTTTTCATTTTCGTTTTGCTTCACTAACAAGAAAATACAATAAGTTTGTTTTGTTCTTTTTTTTTCAGTCTTTACCCTTTTTATTGCTGAAAAGAAAATTTATTTCTAAGCATTCTTTCTTCTTCTTCATGCATTTATTTCAAAAATATTGTATTCTTGAAAAACTTTAATTTTTCGTGAGTTTTGGTCATAGTTTCATTTTGGCAAGGAAAATCCATTTTTGCTTGTTTTGAACAGTTGCATTGCATTCAAAGAAAGGTTACATTGATTTTTGCATTGCATCTAAAGTAAAATATCGCATTACTCATTTGCATTGAAAAGAATTACATTGCATTTGAAAGTTAAAGAGTTTTCATTTAGAAGTGTTCATCTAGCACCCTTTTTCCATTGAAGAACAAGTTTGTTTTTCTTAACAACAATGTTCTTAAGTGTTTCAATTTCTGCAAAGTCTCAAAACATCACTAGTTTCACATCCATCAACCTTATTTATCCTTATATGTGGGCTGATTTGGAGGAAAATTATTGGGATGTGGTTGACTATATTTCCCAACAACTTTCTTCCTAGGTCTGAGGTCATATTTCTTATGCATTTTTGTCTATAAGGCATCAACAAACATTCTGTATTGAGATGTTGAAAGAGATTCTTGGCTCAACTCACTTTTTAGGATATGTCTCCTAGAATTTAGGGAATTTTCATAATCATTATGAGTCAAATGGATAGATCATTGTCATCTTGGAGCAGGTGGTTTTCTTCTTGAAAATAAACATATTCCTCACCCATCACATCTTCAATAAGATTGTTATCATTATTGGTTTTGAAAGGAGGTTGAATGGGTTGTTCTTCATTCCTTCTCTCCCTTCTCATCATTTATGGATTTAAGGATCTTCTTAATTGGTTATGCTTTCTAATACCTCCCTCCTATGGAGATTGTTTTGTGTTGTTACCCTCAATCTCAAACCTAAATATTTTTTTTGACAAGTTCCTAATCAATCTGGTCATTTCTTCAATCTTTGCATCTTGGGAGTGTCTATTAAGACCAGAGATTCCAACTTATTATTTGACTTTCTTTTTGTCTTTGTCCACTTGATCTGTTCTTTGTTTCATTTTACCAGATTCAATCATGTTTCCCTTAATATCTATTGCATCGTCTTGCATGATAAGAAAGGTTGGGGGTCTCCTTTCCCTTAACACCATGGACAAATATGCTTCAAATTCTCCAGCATACATAACCTTTATTATTGTTTGTGAAGGTTTTATATCAATAGGGATCTTGTTATAGAGTTTTTTGAATCTTCTATTAAAGTCAACTACAGTTTCATTTGTTTTCTTCTTAATTGATCCAAATTTAGTTAGATAATAGAGATGGTCTCTTTTCTCTCCCCATTGTCTCAAAAAGGTTAATTATAATGCTTTCCATGTACCAATTGAGGCAACCAATAACCCTCTAAACCACTTTCTGACATCCCCTTCCAAGGTTTCGACGAATAGTCTCATGAAAATATCATCATGTTCCACAAAAATGTTATCAGTGAAGTCTTGGAATGCCCACATATGTTCTTCAGCAGAGATGGCATTATCCCCATTGTGTTTAGTTAGAAGTTTCATATAGTTCTTAGGGAGATCATGGAAATTTGGAGGAAAATTACGGGGGCCATATATGGTTGATACCCATGGATTTATAGGTGGTGGAGGTGGAGGTTGATTTCCCCCACATCTACCCCCTCCTAGTCTAGACATTAGGTTTTGAAGGATACGATTGTTGGCTTGAAAATATAAAGGAGATGTAGGATCTTTAAAGTAGGGTCTTAAAGAAGAACTCCCTTCTGGAGAAAACTTTAGAACAGAACTATGTAGATCTATCAAAGGCCTTTGAGGAACTTTTAAAGCAGAATGTGAATCTTTAGGCATGTCTATCATATCTATAGATTCACTTAATTTATGAATAGAAGAAGGAAATAAATCTAAATGAGGATTACCTAGGGGAGAAGACAACTACCTTTCCCTAATGTTTCTCCAGGTAACAAGATTTTTTGGATCTAGATAAACTAGAATTTGAGCAGGATCAAGGTTCCTTATGGTATGTCTTCAAGAATCACTAGGTGAAGGATTAACAACCAGGTGTATGAGACTTGTTCACCATCGACACTCAAAGCTTACAATGTCGTACCCCAAGTAAAAATCATTTCAAATTTCATCCCCAACAACAACGCCATTTCAGATGTTGTTCCTTGAGATGTTACATGTTGTTTATGGAACTATTCCAAGGCACCTCAGGGGCTAAGGACGAGATTGAGCTTTAAATCCATGCTTGTATAAAACAAATACTGTGTGAATTTATTGAATCTCTCTCTCTATGTCCTGACCTTAAAAAAAAATTAGAATAGATCACTAAACCCTCAACCTCAAGAGGCATGCTACCATGTGCATGTTAGGAATTTGAAATTTCAAAGGAATGGGTGGATGAAATTTGAGAAAGACATTTACACATACAAGTTATTTCTAATAATAAATCTTGCAGTCTTTAGCAGAAATAAAACATGCTGAGAAATTAAGAATTCAATAGTTATAAGAAAAAGAATCAATATTCGTTAAAGGATATACTTTATTCATCTTTAAAACTTCATACATTCAAACATAAGGAGGTACCCTCTACATACATTGAAATATCAAGCAAAATGAAAATAATTGGTCATGTAAGATGAAATCAATTCAATGTCATGATAAACATCACACAGTAACACTGAATGTGGTGCTAATTTGTTGCTTTGAGATTTCATTAATGAGATCTTAAACAATCAATCGGAAATGGGAGAAATGGATTTACTAGAAGATAAATACAATGGAATAATAAGAATATGAATTTTACAAACTGGATACATCATGGTGTATGAATCTCTTGAGGCATGTTGTCTTCATCATCTGCATGTGCTTGAGATTTGTGATCTTGCAGCTTTGAGTATAAGAAATTATTTAATTCCCCAAAGTGTTGACCCTTGAAAAGAGTGCCTTATACCTCTTTAATAGCCTTGTTCTCTCTCCAAAACAAATTCTTGACATTGTTTACAATTTCTTTATTCTTTAAAACCACCTCTTGTTTTGAGAGGGTCCCCACCATGGTAAAAATGTTTTACACAGTCTTTTACTTTATTCACCTTTATTTTTTTTTATTTTTTTAAAAACTGGAGAAGATTGTATTTATAAAAAATCACGACCGAGGTCACTGAGTACAAAGGTAGATGCTGGTAAGGAAGAAATTCCAATTGAATATTTCTATCAATTACAAAAAGACATTATTGATCCTAGTAATCTTTCAAGAGAAACTAGTTCCAAAACTTAGACATTCAAAAATGGTGTTCCTTCACCTTACTACAGAATTACAAAATTTAGAATGTTGCTCTACTGTTCTTTTTTTATATTGTCTTCATCTGCAGGAGGCTCCAAAGCCATGTTCAAGTCTGGTAGAAGAGCTTATTCATTGATTCCCGGTCTGCTGCCAACCTCTTCGTTATGGCTCTGGACTGAAGAGTTTGGAGAAGTGTCTCTCGCATCCAGCCTAGATTGCATCACCTCCCCTTGCCTATGAAGGAAATTCACTTCATCTTGAGTTTTTCCAATGAACATCATGTGTTGTGCCAGCATATCTAGAGTGAAGGAGAGGGTCAAACTATGAGAGTCAACTCTGAGAGAGAGTCGATGGGTGGTGGTGAAGTTATCATCCACCAATTTGTCCTCCATATGCACCCAAGCTTGTTGCTGACCATTCCCGTGAGCCATGGAAAGGGATACAATGCTGGGACTAGAGACTGAAGGGGATTGAGGCGTCACCAAATTACTACCAAACAATTTGGCCAGGGAACTCCTTTGTGTCTAGGGGATGATCGGATGTAGACTAAAAATAGCCCATAACAAATTGAAGTATCCTAGTTTACTAGAAGACCCACACCAAACTGGGATTACCTTCTTCCCAAATGACAGTTGAAGTGGCAGAATTATCTCTCCCCTGTAAATCTGAATTCTGAAGCTGCAATTTCGCTGAGAGAAATATGGATCTGGAGATGTAAATTGCACCCAAAGGAATGAGGAAATAATAACAATCTTTCTTTTTTAATAGAGCTTCAAATTGCAAGGGTGCATGAATGCAGACGACTGCAAATCCTCCCACGGATCAAAGGTCCTTCAGAGGCTAAGATGGCTTGTACTTGTTGAGTCTCCACACATAAAATCATGATTACCACATTTTCGTCCATCCTCAGTTCCATTGTTATTATGGCTGGCCTATTGCTGCGAAGTGCTAATTTCTTATGAGTCCCATGAGGGAATTTCATGGAGTGACTACTCTTCGCCACAGAATGGACTCATATTGAGTGTTTCCTACAAGATCCCATGAGCCAAGAGATAGTGGGGGTATGTCCCTTCTCTTTTAAATTCGTTCCCAAAATGCATGTACACTCTAGGTGTCTTCCGACGAAAATCCTGGAGCCAGGTGGCACTGTGATGGCATGGGTCCATATCATTAGGGTGGGGCTACAAAAAGGGCCCACTCCTGAACTTTCAGATGTCCTGGGGAAATTATGATTTCCCGATTAGCCATTTTGTCAGCTTCCCTGTTGTTTCCATGTAGAATGTGGAAAACTTTTCTTAAATAGGGGACAAGAGAGATTTTGTTATATCTATAATTCTTTGTTGATTAGTATTATTTGGTGTGGTTCCCATGACAAAGTAGTGGATGATATTTTTTGAGTCCCCAATGATTGTGATACAGTTCAGTTGTGCCTGGACTAACAAGACTGCTTGATAAATTGCATAAGGTTTTGTCATATTGTTGGATTTTATGCCCAAATTCCAAGAGAAGTATAGCAAACATTTTCCTCTAGGGTTGTACAACACCCCTCCCGCACCTACCTCCCCTTACTTTATTCACCTTTATTACTAGGCACGTCATGTGCCAATTGATTTTCCCTACCTTCCCAAAGTGATCTTGGCATATTGACACATGTGATGCCAAGCCTTGCCCATAGGGAATTTAGTCATGTTCATGTTTCTTACCAGCTCATCTACATTGGTGTATATTTCATAGGATGGCTGGGGTAGGTTCTTAAAAATTCCTTTCAGGTTGTGCAAAATTTCAAAATCCCCTACTAGCATCTCTAGGACATCATTCCCTAGAAAAACCCCTATAGCTTGTCAAACCTTTTGGCATTATTCCTACTCTACTCCAACTACTCTTGATACTTCTTTTGTGGGAGTATGTCTCCATTCCCATCCCAAAGGGGTGGAAACCCAAGTTTAAGGAGCTCAGTGAAAAATATTTTGAAAGAGGCTACTTCCCATGTCATTTCATGCAACCTATTTTCAACATTTTTCATGAGCCTTCTCTTAGTAAGAACCTTGTTGGCATCAATTATGATGCTAGTTATGTCATTAACCTATAGGCCCTTGAGCTTCTCCTTAGTCTTGTTTTTCATGAACATTATGATTCATTAGCCAAATATAGCTTGTTTTCTAACTCACTAGTTGTCCTGGTTATGTCTTTCTTGGTTGAGGTGAGTAGCTCTAGCTCATCCCCTATTAGGAAGAATTGTCCCCAATTTTCAGATATTAATGTGGATATGCTATCCGAAATTACATGTTTGGATACTTTAAGGGTTGATTTTCTTACAATTTTGGTCTTTAATTTCTACATTTCCTTTAGTGACTCATCCTTTGTAGCATTTATCTGAGACGACAGGACTTCCCTACTCTTTGCTTTCTCTTCCAATTCTATCACCCTAGAATTTTTATTTTTTAGTTGGCTAGTCAAAGTGCCTAGATCCATCTCTTTCACACTAAGGTCAACCATCACTTTAGCTAGGCCTTATGTTGGGTCAATGAAGATGGCCTTCTCTATTCTAGACTTTGTTGTTTGGGCTAGATGAGTTTGTCGATTCCTGAGAGTCTCATTTTCCTTATGTAGCTTCTCACTTTCACTCTGCAAGTTTGCTATGACTTTCTTTCTCTCAACCAGCTGGTGATATAGCTGCTCTTTTTCTTCATGGTTGGATTGCAACTCTGCAGTTTGCACATGTTGATATTCATGTAGGTTAATCCTCTTTCTCAAAACCTTGATCTCGGTATCTTTTTGCTTCACCAACTCTCCCATAATATTGGGGTCTTTGGGATATATTCCTAGAGCTATGATATTCTTTTCAAGCTCTACTCTCTTTTTTTATTTTCCTTGGTGGAAACATTTTCTTGCTTCAAATTTCTATTGATATTGTGCACCATTTCCCTCATCTTCCTCTCACTAGTAGAGGATTGAATCACCCCCTTATATAATATGTCACTTTCCTACTGATGAAAGTCAATTAGATCAGTTGGTTGAACATTTCCTAGCTTGAGTTTGACCTGGGTTGCCTTGTAGTCTGCTGGGGAGATGGGATTCGACACCTTTGATTCCAACAAGGAAAAATTGAAGGTTCCTTGTTGATAATCCATTATTGTTAGTAGCTTTGTATGTGTTTTCTCTCCCCTGCTTCGGGATACATATCATTTTTAATCTCTCTATTGTGCCTTTTGATGCCCAACTAGTGAGAGAATAAGAAGGGTTTATTTTCTGTTGTTTGCTTAATAGCTCCTATTGATAGCATAGTTGAGGGGAGGTGCTCAATAGTTAAGGATGGTCCCTCAAATCACTCTCCCCTTGAGTTATTTGCAACACACCCCTTTATCCAAATTTCCCATCACATTGTCTTATGTTTCCTCCTCCTCATCCCCTTTTGTCTTTGTGTTTTGCTACCCATCCACATCCACTCCTGACTGCATTTTTGAGAATGATATTTTTATAGGATGATTGGTTTGGAATGTGTTGACTTGGTCTGATGAGGTAGTTGGGTTGGGGGTCTCACCTCCTAGGATTTATTTGACCTCCTCCCAAGATTCTAGGTTTGCATTCCTTTCTACTAAGACATTGGGTTGATGCTTGAATGTTGGATTTATTGTAGTAATGACACCATGGGGGTCATATATCCACCCTTCCCCTTTCTTACAACCAAATAGTTTCAACATCTCTTCTACTACAGCAAATATGTTCTTTGTTGAACCAAACGTGAGCCAACCTCCTGTGATAGTGGAAAGGTGATGGATTTTCTATGTTGGGAAAACAAGAAGTGATCAACTTTCAATATGTGTCTGATATACTCCAGAGCCAACATTCTTTGTGTTAAGAAACTAGGGAGCTTGAATGGTTCTTGTTCAAAGAAAAACACTCTAATGACAGTATGGTCCTATTCTATGTACCAATCCCATGTCCTAGCAATATTTCTCAACTATAGAGTGTGCCTCATTTATGGGATGACTCTGGGAAGTGGGGTTCCATGTATCAAGGTATATATGGCCCTCATGTATTTTTTTACATAGAGGTTGAAGCCTCTATTTTGTTCTTGTCTTCTCATCTCCTAAATCCATTAATTGATTGGCTTCAATCTTTCGGTCACGTCAGTGATATTCACTCCCTAAACCTCATAGTAGGGATGGTTTTGGGAGAGGATAAGATATACCAGGTAGGATTGATATCTGAAGGACCTCGTGCTATGGAAGTTCTCCATCTGAGCTTGCATGAACTATTCTAGAAACTGGCAGTAGTCAAAATTTGGAAGGACCATGAAGGTTAATGACAATAGAAGAGAGAAAAACCCAATGATAGCCTCATCAACTACCATGTCATGGTCTTAACCTAGGATTTGGTAGATAATGGACAGAGATTGCCTAGTATTTTCATGGAACATGTCAGATTTGAATGCAAGTGAGGTAGTTGGTAGTGGAGTATTAGGGGCTAAAAGGTGTCCTAGCAGGATTTCTTTACCAGTTTGAGACAACTCCTGATATTTTTCCTCTAAAGTATGTTCTTCCAAGGTCTCATAAGAGACTTCAGGGAAATGAAAAAAATTCAGGCCAGGGAATCTCGGGATATATTGTAGACAACTCGATGTCCATATGTGTACATTACCATACCCTCATTAACTTGGTAATTCACTACACACTAGTGAATAATCTCAGGGAAATTAAAAGTTTTTGGGACATTGGACTAGGAAAGGTTCGATTCCCATACATGTAAATAATCCTGACCATTGCTAGCATTGATCTGGGCACTGTAAATGATTTGGAATAGGTTGGGAAATGGCAGGGCATGGTAAAAAATGTCACCATCTTGGTCAATCAAGGGCTCATCTACAACTAAAGGTTTCTTATAGGATTGCGACTTGTTAGGGTTTGTAACAGTAGTCATTTTAACAATTAAATGATAGAAATAAGTTGCAAGAGTGAATGCATGGACTATAAGAGTTCTTGGTTTACCTTTTGATCATTGGAGGTGGTGAAGGAGGAGGTTGTTGCAGTTTACTTAAAATCTCATGCATCTGACTTGGCACTTTGGAGATGGTGCTTTGTGTGCCCAATGAGGATTTTTTCCCTTATTTTAAATCTCTAAGCACCACGCATCACTGTGCCATTGATGAAAACCTTTGAATTAGAAGAAGGGATAAAATTTGAGTGATGTCGGTTGGGCCCCATGGACACGTGGTAGCCTCATATCGGTCCATGGTGGCATGTATGTGGCATGGGGACAAGCCACATGTCATCGGGTTTAGGATCATTGATTTGTGCCCTTAGTGTCCTCTGGCGGGTCCCTCTCTTCCAGGTGGTAGCTAACGGTTTGTCCCTATGAATTCCCTATTGGCATGCCCATCTATCCTCTATCAGTCCTAGGGTCCATTGTAATGCAATAGGTCAGTGTGAAATGTCAGTGCCACAGGGTGCTTTACCAACGGCCAGGCATTCATCGTGCCTCAGGGGAAACAAGTGGTTTTTTTCAAACCACAAACTCCTATCGCATTCCCTCAACGATGGTTTTCCCTATGACTTTTTGCAATGCAACGCCACTCAAAAGTTGATGCATGTCCAGTGGTAAACCATTGTCACATCGTCGAAGGGTCATTAAAAATCTCATATGTTCATGATGCAACACAAGATGTGATTTGTCGATTATCCTCCCCTGTGATCTCTTTGGTGATCACCCTCCGCGTCCTTTGGCCCTCGGACTTATCTTGTGGTTTTGTTATAGGGTCTCTTTGCCAACAATTTAGAGGGTTTTTTGGGTCACGATAAGCCCCATTTTCCACCCTTTATAGGTTCTTAAGATCGATTTAGCCTCACTGAGCTTTAATTTTAACTATTTTTCATTATTTCACACATAGTTGGGTTTGTTCCTTTGTCCATAGTCCATAAAAGTTATCCCCTTTGTCCCTAGTAGGCCCAAATCAGGTTCTATGACCTCACTAATTTTTCTATTGATGACAGAACTGAATCTCACACTAACAATACATATATGTGGCATGATACATATACTATTGTATATGCCACAC
>SNQJ01S0048201.1:105530-115924 GCA_010110895.2 Picea sitchensis | reverse complement strand
ATTATGGATAACAACTATTTAAGTTTGAGAGGGATTAAATATAGAATGAAATCATCTTAAAACATGAGAATTATGGATAAGATTTGTAAGTTATGAAGAGACTAAAATTAGTCTATATATTAATGTTGTACGCTAGATAGGGTCTAAAATGTATATATTAATGTATATAGTGTTTGTAAATATTTATTGTCAATTTATTATAATTTTAAATGTTTTGTTTGTATGATGGAAGAAATTGAAATTGAAATTTTCATATATGTAGCAAAATATATTTTGTGATGAGTTTTCAATATTTTTGCTCCATACATTCCACAATATTTTATTACCTTGTATTTTTGGTAACTTTGGTTTAGTTTATGATGCTATTATTTTCCTTTGGTTTTCCTCCATCATTGTCTCTTCACCCTCTTAATCAGTGCATTATCTTCCTCGTTTATTCCTCTCAAAAGCATCGGTCACATATTTGTGATTATTGAAAAGTTACATGATCATTGAAAATATATTGCTAGGTGTGGAATGAAGATTAACCTTGTAAAGTATTCATTTTCCAACCAAAAAAAAATCTTGTGATCTTTAAATAACATAACCACCCCAATTCGCTTCGGCATTCCTTTTCCCTTGTTTCGAGGGTATGCTAGTAATTATTACGTTGAAGGCATTCTTTTATGGGGAGGTTTTACTCATGGCCTTCACCATCTATCGAATGCCAATAAAAACATGCCATATGTTAATCAAGAATTGATCATTCATCTCTTCATGTATCTTATCCTTCACCAACTCCAAGCGACAACTTCTTCATCCATGTTTTCCCTTTGTTTCCAGTCCGTATTCCTTTCTATCTATGCTACACCTTGGCTCTCAAATCCATTTCTCCCTCATTACATACCTACTCTTGTCCCTTTTTTTCGCCCCTTCTTTTTGTTTCAATATTCACATAATTTTCATTCTCTCTCTGCCATTTTCTAATATGGACACATATTTCGAGACTGTATTGGGGTCACGAAGGGCGACAAAGGTCATCAACGCCATTATTGGTCCCCTCTTCAAACAGTTGCAGGATTTTATGAAGTTGGGGGAGAACGTTCAACTTCTCAACACGGAACGTGCCTGTATGAATGAGTCGTTACGCCATATTCAAAATCAATTTGAATATCAACAACGACAGTTGCCTGAGTTAGTGGAAAGATGTCTAGGAAAGATCAAGGAATCCCTTGAACAAGCCAAATCCCTCATCCATTGCGCCAACAGAAAGTGAGGATGGTGTCTCAGTTGTTACCTCTTCTGCAGCCCCAATATCCACATAGAAATTAGAGAGTGGGAGACCAGATGCAGTGAGCTCTTCCAACAACTTGATACTTCTCTTTCAACAGATGGAAATACTGCACAGATTTGGTAGTTCGCACAACCTCAACCAAAATATGACATATTGGATCCCTCTTTCTTGGTCAATATCAGTGGAAATGAATATCATATATTGGAGCCCTCCTTCTTGATCAATAATAGCATTTGTACCGTGATAATTGTCTATGACAATTACTGGGGTGGTAAATGCAATCTTTCAGCTAATTACTCCCAATTCTGGTGGCCAGGTTCTCATTTTCATATCTACACTAATGCTTATGCCAATCTCTAGCTTTGGGGGTAATCCTTCACAAATTTGTGTGTTAGATATGGTCATCAATGCCTATTCCATTGTCTGAGAACTGCGGGAGACATTTTCTTCTAGCAGCACAAAAAGCCATTAATATAGAATTTCTCAGCTCGAGCTAATCTCAAAGCTTACTGAAGAAAACCAAGATTTGATTACAGAAGCTCTCCATCAAAGATATTGGCAAGCCTAACTTCTAATCCTTCATTGCATAGGTATTTATTTGTTTATTTCAGTTCATTGATTAATTACACTTAGCCCTATTTTTCTACTATTTTCGCTCTCTTCAACCCTCATCTCCTCCTCATTGCATATTCCCCTACAAAGCTAATGAATGGATGAACGTGATTGATAAAAGTAGTAGAGATCGCTTGTGTTCCTTCCATTGTCAGTTTGAATCCCGCTAATATCTATTTTCCTTACTCTGCTCCCGTTGATATCCCTTTTCCTTACTCTACTCCAGCTAATATCCCTTTTCCTTACTATGTTCTTCTCTTCTCTATGCTAAACATTCCTATTCACCACATAAATATATTTAAACCCCCTTCATAATTATGAGGTAGGGTTTGCACAAAAGCATGAACAAATTTAATTCAAAGTTCGGCCCTAACTTCATTGTATGCATAAAGGTCGGCCTTGATCTATTTTGGGTTTCCATCTATAATATGATGCCATCATTTTATATTTTTCAATGGGATCAAAATTTAGGTTCTTATGAATATTTTAATGGCTTCCTACCTTTGACGTTCGAGGAGGGAATTTATGTTCAACATTCTAATAGACGAGGTTTGTAAAATAAACAAGCAATCCTACTATTTATTCTCCTTATTTACTAAAGTCAAATTGCTTATGCTTTTGTTCACATGAGCTCTTTGATTTTTCCTCGGAACGGTCTAAGTGGGAAATTGGCTACTTTATATTTTTAAATAAATTGATTTCTTGTATATTCTTTCTTGTTATCATTTGGGTATGATTGTATACTCACGAACATATATCGCAATGGATATGTTACCAGCAACACCCAAGTATTTTGTCATACATAATTGGTTAAAATTTAGATTACATGGAGGACCTTCAAAATCATTTCAAATTTCAATTAAATTATCATTTTCAAAAACTAAGATCTTTTCATTTCAATTAGGTTCTGCGGAAACCATATCTTTAGGGTTTGTGTGTGCGTGATACTGAGGAGAAACTAATATCTTTTAAAGAATTTATGTGTGCGCAAGACTGAGGAAGGGGAAATGATGAAATAACTTTCCCCAAATGATCGACTATGATATCATCCACTGCTTTTTTCTCTTCTTTGGAGTAGTCCAAGCCAGTTGTTTCTAATCCTCGTCCCATCATGCTCTTTTTTAAGTGTACACTCTTAAAAAAAATTCCAATTTTTATATTTTGGTCTCTCTAATGTGATTATTGCCATTTTATATTTTTTAATGGTCTTAGCTTTTGGTTTCTCATGATTATTTTAATGGGCTATTATTGTTTGGTGCTTGAGAATATCCTTTATGTGCAGTCTTCAAATAGACAAGGCTCATAAAATGAAAAATAGTTCTACTCCTTATCCTCATTTCTCTCTTGAAGTCAAATTGCTCATGCTTTGGTTACAATGAGGTCGGTGATATGTTACTCATGAACTTATGGCAATGATGTTAGTTGTAGCACTGAGCTCGGTGATATGTTACTTATGAACTTATGGCAATGATGTTAGTTGTAGCACCGAGCTCGGTGATATGTTAAAATTTGGATTATGTGGAGGACGTTGTTTTTAAGAAAGACATTGATATTGTGATCTTTAGAATCATTTCAATTTTCAGTACAATTATGATCTTCAAAAAATGAAACCAATTCACTACAATTAGGGTTTTTAGAAACCAATATCTATTACGGTTTATTCAAGGTTGAACTAGGTTTCTTATTATAGGGTTGGATTTAGTAAGATGTAAGACTAATTCACTTGGGGTTTGTGGTCGCTACAACTAGGAGCATGTATTGAACTTTAACCCTAGATCTATGAAAAATTCACATGAAAATTCCTTCGATACCAGAGACTCGTCTTATCTCGTCTAACCAAGGAATTTATGTTCCACTATTGGATTACGCTTTTATATCTTCACTCTCTCTTCGCAACATATTATTACGAAGAGAAATGAATTGTAACAATTTTGATTTTGACATGAGTTAGCAGAGCCGCTCTGAGGACCGCCTAGGGTTACAACTTTGAATCTCCTTAGCTACTGCTGCTATGGCCACCCCTGGAGGAGGGGAGCCGCCGCACCCTCCTTCAACTGTCGCTTCCTTTCACAAGCTCTTGGCCTCCCAAGGCAAGAAGCTTCCTCTAGTTGAACCCCCCAGCTTCGTTAAGAAGCTCAATTCAATCCTGGAAATAGAATTTCCTCTGGATCACCCAATGAGGGTAGCTATCTCTCTTTCAGACCATGGGTTGGTAGGAAAATTCATGGGGCTCTGGCCATCAGCCTGAACCACTGATAACTGGATACAAAGGAACTGGCGACCGCTGATCAAAAACAGTGTAACATGTTATGTGGTGGGAAGAGGATTCTTCATATTCAAATTCATCTCCCAGGAAGAAAAAGATCTCATATTCAGGAATGGGTCATATTTCATAGGCACTCAAGGGCTATACTTGAATCGTTGGAATCCAATATTTGACCCTGCGGTAGAAGTTCCCAAGGATGTCCCAGTTTGGGTCAGGCTTCCCAATCTATCGATCCACTGCTGGAACCCCACTTCACTCTAGGAAATCGGAAATGGGCTAGGTCAATATATTGATAGGGTGGATCCCAAAGACCAATACTCATGCGCACGCATCTGCATGGAAGTGGACCTAGAGGTGGGGCTCCCCGAAGCGATCAAAATTAAGGTTGGAGAATGGAAGCACCACCAAAATCTTGACTACAAAAAACTACCTTTCAAATGCAGGGAATGCCACGAATATGGTTATTTCCAAAGAAACTGTCATAAAAATCCAAGCAAGGAGAAAGAAAATGGAGAAGGCTGGCAACAACCAAGAAAAGGGAAAACCACATCCAAATAAAAATGCCCAAGGAACGAAAAGATAGCTCCCCCACCACCCAAGGAACAAGGAAACCAATCAGACACAATGGCAGAGAATAACTTTAGATTGTTGGATCAGGAACATGCAAGGAAAACAATCGAAGAAAATTTAAAGAAAACACCTTTAGCCGAAGAGACGCATGAGAAATCATCCCCAGAAATCAGAGAGACCCCTACACCAGTAATAGAAGAAGAGTAAGGAAAGACTATCCCAGAAAAGGATGCAAGTCCAGACACAGAGGAAGGAGAGGTCTCCTCAGACAGTTATTACGAGGGTGTAAGTGATTTCTTGGTCACTCCAAAGAAAACAAGCAGAGGAAGGAAATCCAAGAAAGAAGAAAGAGAAAAAGAGACCTACAAAGACATCCTAAAAGGCTTGCAACAAACAATCAAACAATTGATCAATGTAAGACAGACAAGGAAGCACTCCAAGGCTCTTTAAGGAGCCCACACATCCCCCTCAGGTAATCCATGAAACTAACCTCCTGGAATTGCAGGGGTTTCGAAAGAAAAATGAAAGAAGAAGCACTCAAAGACATCATAAGAACCTCAAAGTCCTATATCCTACTGCTCCAGGAGACCAATATGGACAAGCAAGACTTTCTCTACACAACAAATGCAATATGGAAAATAAGCCAAGGAATAGCAGAAAGCGCAAGAGGTGCCTCAAGCGGTATAGGCACCCTCTAGAACACTATGAAGTTCGATCTAGTCAACTCTGAAACAAGTACGCACTAGATCCACACCAGCCTTCTTAAAAAAGAAACGGGCAGACTGGTAAGTCTCTTTAATATTTATGTACTGGTCCTTTTGGAGGAAAAAAGAAATTGTTGGGATACCCTAAAAGATTACCCGCTTCTAAATGATCTTGACAATATCATTATTGGGGGGGCCCTAAATGTGACCCTAGCATCAACCGAGAAAAAATGGGGCACCATTGTACGAGACCTAGCAAGAGAGTGGGTAGAAGATCTAATGTCAGACTAGGAGCTAGAAGATATCAAACCAACTAAAGGTAAATGCATGTGGTCAAATAAGAGGGTAGGCCTGGGGCACATTGTTGCTAGACTAGACAGATTCTTAGTCCAAAGCTCCTTCTTACTCTTGGTCCTCACCCTCACCTCCTTGATCCTCCCGCACAATGTGTTAGACCACAAACCAATCTTGTTAGAAATTTCTCTTGACAATAATCTCAGGCCTATCCCCTTCAGATTTAGTCCAAATTGGATCCAAGATGAAATCTTCATGAAGCTGGTTACCAAAGTTTGGAATGACACAATAAGAGGCTTAGACTTATTTGTTTGGGAAGAAAGACTCAGGAGACTAAAGACAACGCTAAAGTCTTGAGTAAAAACCCAATCAAATCCAATTAAAATTTGCCAAGAAGCCCAAAAGAAGCTAGGGAATCATCAGCTGGAAATGGAAAATCAAGAAATCACCCAAGATATCTTGCATCAAGAAGACCAGCTTCAAAGGAATTGGCATCAAGCCTGCCAAGAGGAGGAAAATCAATGGCGACAGAAATCTAGAAGTCTTTGGTTGGAAGCAGGAGATAAAAACACTAACTACTTCCATAAACAAGCTAAGGCGAGAAAGCAGTTCAAGAAAGTCACAGAAATTCAGGTTCAAAATCAAACAATAACTGACTTTGAAGGCATAAAAGAAGCTGCAACAGAAGCCTTTGAAACTCTCTACACAGAAACATAAGGGATTGCAATAGATTCCAAAGACTACCCACTCTCTCTTGTCCCAACCCTCATCTAAGAAGAAATCAACAATAGCCTAACAAAGGAAGTCACCCAACAAGAAATAAAAGAGGCAATTGATCAAATGAACCCAGACAAAGCCCTAAGACAAGATGGATTCACAGCTAGATTCTATCAACACAGTTGGGATATAATTAAATCAGATCTAACAAAACTAATCCAGAAATCTCATAATTGCAGCAAGTTAGGAGGTGGAACAAATTCATCCTTCCTAGCACTGATCCCAAAAGAAAAAGGAGCAACCAGCTTTGATAGGTTCCGGCCATTCTCCCTTTGTAACACAAGCTACAAAATCCTCACAAAAGTTATAGCCAACAGAATGAAAAAAATTCTCCCTATAATCATCCCAGAAAATCAAGGTGGGTTTGTAAAAGACAGACATATAGTGGACAACATCATTCAAGTTCAATAGGTCCTGCACTCAAGCATCCGGAGGAAAGACAAAGGTATGATAATAAAGCTTGATCTTGCTAATGCATTTGATAGAGTTGGACATAAATTTTTATTCAAAGTCATGGAAAAGTTTGGTTTGGCCCCAGCTTTTGTAAACTGGATAAAATCTTGTATTGGGTCCCCATGGATAGCTCCACTAGTGAATGGACGGGCAACTAAGTTCTTTCAAGCCTCCAGAGGACTCCAGCAAGGCTACCCCCTTTCTCCTCTTCTTTACGCAATCCAGGCGTTAGTTCTGAGCTTCCAATTGGATCACTGCCAGACACATAACAACCTCCTTGGCCTGAGGATAGACCCAAGGGTAAAGGATATTAATCATGTCCAGTTTGCGGATGACACACTGCTTATGGGAGGAGCGAGCTTACAAACAACAAGAAAATTCAAAAAAGAATTAGATGTTTACACATAAATCTTTGGCAGCATCATAAGCCTTACTAAAAGAAATATCTTTGGATGGAACATAACGCCAAAGGAAATGATTGAAATAGCTAGAGTACTAGGAATGGAAGGTTGTACCAACTGGGATGCCTTTAAATACCTAGGAGTTCCAATTTTCAAATCCAACCCAAGGGCTTCACACTGGAATCTGCTGATAGACAAGTTAAAGAACAAAATAAACTCTTGGGGAGAAAGTTGGTTAAACCTTGCAGGTAAAGTGGTGCTAATCAAAGCAGTTCTAGCTAGCATTCCAATCTATCAAAGCTCCTTGTTATTTGCCCCTTCTACCATAATCCAGAAAATTGAAGCATTGTTCATAATATTCCCGTGGGAAGGTGGAAAGTAGTCAGGGAGAAAACTGCATCTAATAAGCTAGGAAAAAGTCTTTAAGCCAATCTTAGAAGGAGGCCTCAATTTTAAAAACATCCATGCTCAAAATCTAGATTTAGGGGCAAAGATTCTTTGGAACCTAATCACCGGAAAATCCACATGGAGTAAAAAATCACTTTGGAAGAAGTACTTTCGAGGACCAAGGAAAAAATGCCTTGATCGCCCAGCAATGGTGACGAAAAGATCCCCAATATTCTCGCTTTGTCAGAAGGCGATGCCCCACTTTATCCCTCACCTCACTTGGATACCAAAAAATGGGAAAAAAATCAATGTTTGGGAAGACTCAATCATGGGAGACCCACCTCTAAGCTCGAGACAAGATCTTGAACGAATTAAAGAGTGGATGAGAACTCAGAACTTAAATAGCCTTTGGGACATCTCAATCCGGGGAAACGATGAGCATAATTCGTGGCTAAGGTGGGAGGTAACTAATAGACCTCTAGACTTAGAAGAGGATTGGAACGCTCTAATGTTCTTCCTTCAAGGGAAATCCCCCCTAAAAAAAAGAAAAAAAGACAAGAGAGGTTGGGATGCAAGCTCTAGAATCTACACCACTACAGCAAGATATTATCACACTTTGTTTGTCCCTAACGTTACCCCGAACCCA
Organism: Picea sitchensis; assembly: GCA_010110895.2. NCBI lineage: Eukaryota > Viridiplantae > Streptophyta > Pinopsida > Pinales > Pinaceae > Picea > Picea sitchensis. The sequence goes on along the minus strand of SNQJ01S0048201.1, from coordinate 107,541 downwards.
GCAATTTGGAAAGCAATATGGACCTCCAAATCCATCCCAAAGATTGATATGTTCGTTTGGACCATGGCACACAGAGGCATCCTAACTGGATAAAACTTAAGAAGAAAAGGATGGGAATGCCCTCACAGATGTCCCCTCTGTCTTCAAGAAGAAGAAACCACAAACCATCTACTCCTAAGTTTCACTTACTGTAAACAAGTCTAGCAGTTGGCCTTGGGACTACAGACCAACACTATAGTCGTGCCTCAAGATGCTAACAACCTCCTCCAAAATTGGAATTCTATTTGTCCCTTCCATACTGAAAAAAAGAGCCAAATCTCCATCCTTTGGAGAACGCTCCCAAAATTCATCCTTTGGAATATTTGGCTTGAACGAAATAATAGGTTATTCAAGGATATCAAAAGCAGCCCATCTCAAGTTTCAACCAAGATAAAGGCCTATTTTAGGGAGAGCGCACCCTACTTCTGCAAATCAAAGAACTCAAGGCCACTAGAGCAGGAAGAGGAACACTAGATTGATCATTTTAATCTCCAATATTAGCAAAAGAAAATAGACAATAATTCACATTAGGAAGCCTGGGAGATTCGAAAGGAGGAGCAGGATTTCAAAGACTGGAAAAGAAGGGAAAAGAAACATATTTTGTTCTTTGACGGGGCCTCCAAATGGAATCCAGGTTTGGCAGGTGGAGGAGGGATCCTGGTAAGTCCCACTGGTCTCCTAGAACTCAATTTCTCCTGGGGGCTTGTAATTGAAATGAACAACAAAGCAGAAGCACTAGCTCTCTGGTAAGGGCTAAATCAAGTAATTAACCACAACATCCAAGACCTGGTAATTATAGGGGACTCCCCATTAATAATCCAAGCCTTAATCCTTCGCAGAAGTGTCAAAAATGAAAAACTCCATCACTTTTTGGAGAAAATACAGCTCCTCCTTGGAAATCTCCGATCTTATAAGCTTTACCACATCCTTTGGAATCTTAACGCGTCAGCAAACACAGAGGCCAATACAGGTGCTCTCTCTAACATTGGAACCTTACAACTGAATGGAACCACATCCAGAATGGAACTACCTTGACACTTGGGAAAAGAGACTTGGAGTAGACATGGGCGCAAGATGGAAAAGGGAAAATATCATGACAGAAGGTAGAGGGGGGATCCCAAGGCAATCAAAGACAAAGAAAAGGTCAGCATGGATGGAATTAACCATCATTCGGGCGTTGAATTCCAAGGAAAGGCGCCAGTCCTGCAGATCACCCATCCCTCTCAGATTGCAAGAATCGTTTAGGGGAAATGATATGGGAGAAACTGAAGTTAAAAAGGGAAGCAAGGATGAGCCCATTCATCCCTATAGACTTCGGAGGCAACTAAGGTAGTCATGAAGAGGAAGAGTGGACAGTTACGAGAGGTGTGTGCACAGCTGCAGAAAGCCAGGAGAAGAAGCGAAGGTGAAGGAGATGGCATCCAGTTCAGGAAATAAACCCACGATGGAAGAAAGGATGAATGTGCTGGAAGACACCCTGGAAAATCTCAAGCAAATGCTACATCACCAACTGGATTTTATCCAAAATTTAGACATTGATGCAGGAAGGAGGTTGGAGATGCTTGAAGAACACATCACCACTATGAAATTTGGGCTAACAGAGGAGCTTGGAAAGCTGTGTAAAGAGCTCAAAAATCCCAAACAAGAGTTTGAAATCATATTCAGCCAACTAGAGGAAACAATGGCCCAACTAAACAAGGAATGGAAGAAGGACCCAAAGTAGTTTGATCAGTATCTCAAATGCAAGGAAGGGAAATCTGCAATACTTCAGCGAGGAAGGCATTTTTTATAGAAGCCTTCGCTATAAATAATTTTTTTAAGCTTCCCTCCCCTAGAAGGAAAGTATAACCTCCAGGTCTAGTAACCGAGTAGTAGACATTGACTCACTATAAGTGTAACCGCACCAGTGGCTTCGCCACTATTTTCTTTAATAAAAAATCCATTACCCGCTTTTGTCAAAAAAAAAAAAAAA
>SNQJ01S0048201.1:63788-92360 GCA_010110895.2 Picea sitchensis | reverse complement strand
AAGTATGAGTTGTTGGAAAAACAAGCTTATGCACTTGTCAAGTCACTGAAGGCTTTCAGGGTCTACATTCTTCAGGCAAAGGTAATAGCTTTTGTTCCTTCCAGTTCAGTTAAAGATGTTCTTGTCCAACCTGACATTGATGGAAAAAGGAGTAAGTGGATAGCCAGATTGATTGAGTTCGATGTTGAAATCAAACCAGCAAAGCTAGTGAAAGGCCAGGGTCTTGCCAAACTTCTGGCAGAGGAGAATTGCAGGCTGCTTGACATAAATCTGATGAGTATTGATGCAGAAAATGTTCCGTCTTCAGAGAACAAAGAAGTTAAGGGAATGCAGGTTTCATCTCATCTAGATGATTGCAAGTGGTACAGCCATATCATTCAGTTTTTGTAGACTTTATCAGTCCCATCAGATTTAACAAAGACTCAAAGAAGGGCTTTGAAGTTCAGAGCTATAAATTTCTGCATCAATGATAATTTGTTGTTCTGGAAGAATCCCATTGGTTTGTTGTTGAGATGTGTGAATCAAGAAGAGGCAGCTAAAATCATGTGTGAACTTCACAATAGTGAATGCGGAGGAAATCAATATTGGAAAACCACAGCACACAAAATCTTAAGATCTGGTTACTATTGGCCATCCTTATTTTCAGATGTGTATGAATTTGTGAAAACATGTGACAAATGTCAGAGATTTGAAGGTAAAAAACAACTGAAGTCCCTTCCTCTCAAACCTATAGTGGTCACGGGTCCTTTCCAGCAGTGGGGCTTGGACTTCATAGGTGAGATCCATCCGCCTTCTAGTGGACAGCATCAGTGGATCCTGGTTGCCACCGATTACTTTACAAAGTGGATTGAGGCTATTCCCACCCGGAACGCCAATCACACTGTCATCATAAACTTTCTGCAGGAGAATATATTCGCCAGATTTGGCTGCCCCAAAATATTGGTCACTGATAATGCTGCTGCATTCAAGGATAAACACTTGGTGAAATTGTGTGAAGAGCTGGGAATTCAGCTGGTACATTCCACAGCCTACTATCCGCAAGGGAATGGTTTAGTTGAGTCATCAAACAAGAGTTTAGTCAGAATCATGAAGAAGATGCTTGAACAAAATGCCAGAGGTTGGGATTCCAAACTAAAGTTTTCCTTGTGGGTTGACAGGGTAACATGTAAGAAATCAATTGGTACATCTCCTTTCAAGTTGGAATATGGTACCGAGGCCATATTTCCTGTTCAACTTTCATTACCAGTTGCGAAATTCTTACAAGAAACTGATGTTGAACCAAGTGATTTGACTAGGAGGATTCATAATTTGGTAGAACTGCAACAAGATAGAGAGCAGCTCTTAGAAAAAACTGAATTGCATTAGGAAAGGATCAAGCAAAATTTCGACAAGAAAGTCAAATCAGATGTATTCAAAACAAGGGATATGGTCTTAAAGTGGGATGCAGCAAGGCAGGAGAAAGGGAAGCACGGAAAATTTGAGGCTCTTTGGACAGGTCCTTTTGTCATAACAGAGGTGCAGCAGAACAACACCTTTGTTCTTCAAACTCTTTCAAGCAAGCCAGTGTCAGGGGGCCCTTTCAACGGGCGCTTCCTGAAGATCTATTTCTCATAAGGCTTCCTTTTAAGCTAGGTTCTTCTTGTACATATTTTCTTTTTCAGTACTGTTTTCTTTATTTTTTTCATTCAAATAACTCCATGCCCAATGGTACTAGCAACTATTTTTCAAATTGCAATAAGGCTACTGAGTCTAGCTAGGTTCTTGGTCACCTCACAGGGAGATGCCCATCCCAGTTGGAGCCAAATGTTAACTCCCAAAATGAAACCATCCTTTTGGTTGAATTTTGTAGTGGATAGCATGGCCATCGGTAGCGTTCTCAAATTATTTTTGAGTTTTTATAGCTGAAAAATTTAGGTTTTGTTTTGTCTTAAGGAAATAATTTGACCCATAAAGTCTTCTTTCCAAAAATTTTGTTTTTCACTTTCCTCAGCTAACGTATGTCCAAAAATTGATTATGCACTGTGGAAAGTGTCGACTTTCAGCAGCTAAGGAGATATTTCCATTAAATGGATGCGCTGTTGAAAGTGGTAAAGTTCAAAAGGTCCGACAATCAAGTTCATGTGTGGCGCGCTATGGAAAGTACATGCTTTCCCCAGCTATGAAGCAGTTTCATTAATGTGGTGCGCTGTTGAAAGTACATACTTTCCACAGCTAAGGAGTGTTTTTTTAAATGGTGGTGCACTGTTGAAAGTGTATACTTTCAGCAGCTAACAGGGATTTTTCATAGAGTCGCGCGCTGGTGAAAGTGGCAAGCGAGCAGTTGACAGAGGCGTTTTCCACGGGCCGTTGTTGAAGAAAGCGGGAATCACGTGTGTGATATCCACGTCTGACTGTAATGATGATATGATCATCCCACGTCAGGTAAATCCAAGGCATGCATTGATGAGAGTGGGAAATGATAGAAACTCAATTATGCATGTCAGGATATGACTGTAATTCAAATTCAGCCCAGAACTCACGCTCAGCACTCATGGCATCCGAGATGGTAGGTTCGTGTTCGATGATGTAGGTACAGAGGAGGTACCGCCGGCCTGACAACATCAAATCAAACAATGGTTTTCATATCACAAATCGTTTCGAGAATGCTATGGAAGTTTTCATTTGTTTCAAAACAGAGTTGAAGCCCGAACTTCTTTCAACAGCGCAGAACCTCAGCTCACCTGGCAGTTACAGGGGTTACAATTGCCAAGTCTCTCAAGCTGCAGAATGGTGAGAAAACGCAGTGGCGCTCTACTCAAGAGAGAACTGGATAACTTGTCTTTTCTACAATCACATCCCGAGGTCCAGAGGCATTTTTCAAATGCAGGGTGTATGGAATTTGTAGAAAGATTACAAATTGGGTGCCACCAGGCCACAGCTGAAGCCTGTGCCAAGACCTTCGATGGAAATAAAGCTCGCGTCGGGTCCATGGAAATCAAAGTGAATGAGGCAGTCATTGCCGCAGCTACAGGATTGCCCAGAACTGGTAAGAGCTGGTTTAAAACCACTGCTCCTAAAAATTTGGATTTCAGGGTTTATTTAAAAGAGGGGTACAGACACAAAGCATGGAGAAAAGGTATGTGTGTTTCATACTTAGATGAAGAATGGCAAGAATTGTTCAAAGGTATCCAATTATACATTAATTCAGAAGGAAGATATGATAAATTGATGATGTATCACTTTAAACTATTGGATCACTTCACAAGAAAGACCCCTATTAATTTGCCTTATTTCTTATATCAAAGTTTGACTAAAGTATGCAAGAGGATTAGAGCTCAACCCTTGAGCGTGAAAACTACTATGTGTCACCTCGGCCTCATAAAATTGATTATCCTGGAAGAATTGAAACAACAAGGGAGGAGCTGGGAGCACTTTCTTCTCTGGGAAGGTTTTGAAACCCAGAATCAGACTGCAAATGAACAGATGGCGGGTGCAAAGAAACAATCATCTCCTCAAAGCAGCTCAAGAAAAAGAAGGGCCTTACCAGGACTCTTAGAGGACAGAATATCTGGAATGAAGACTCACATGTTAAAGAGAAAGTTAAATTTTGAGCAGACCACAGAGCAGACTACACAGCAGAATACAGGGCATCCTACAGAGCAGAGCACAGGGAAGAATATACTTAACTTACCCTATTTAGAGTCAGAGTCTGAGCAACAAGACCAATGCCCTGTCATCAAGAGTTCTGAGCAGTCAGCTGAGTGTGCCCAGAACTATGAAACTTTCAATCAGACAGAATAGGGAGAATCATCAAAAAATCCTAGATTAAATAAGTCTCAGAAAATCAAACATCTCAAGGAGGTAATTGCCCAGCAAGAGGTCTTGGAGCGGGTGATTAAAGAAAGGTATAAGAAGCTATCGGATAACTTCGCCAAGACAAATGTTGCGTTTGAAAGATTGGCCAAGGAAATTGTTAGAGAGAATAAGAGGAAGAAAAATCTCACCAAAGACTACAACAGCTTGTGGTGGCTTGCCAAATGCCTCAAAAGGTAGATCAGGAGGTTGAAACAAAAATTGAGGCAAAAATCTCACCCATACCTGAAGGTTCTTGCTCAAGTTGCCGTCAATATGCAAGGTGAGAAATCAGATGCCCACTGATTTTGGTTTGAAATCAAATTTTGAAGGAGAAAACTCTTTGTGTGCACAATCGGGACTTTCAACAGCGCCAGACTATTATTTCATTACCCGTTAGCTGTGGAAAGTGACAGCTTTCAACAGCTAACCTGTGAAAAAATTAAACGGTTGCGTTGTTGAAAGCTGGGAAAGTAATTTTTGAAGCCGAAAACACAACAGTTCATTTCAAAAAGGTTCTGAAGAGATTCCAGTGTATCAGTGGACTATTAGATCGCATGCAAGAAGTTCAACATCAGGGATTCGAGGGATTTTTGGTTACACATGCAAAACCATTTCCTAAGAATTCGACCATAAACATTGGGAAATTGAACAGTCAAATACAGGTGTCCTGCTATTTTCACCACATCACATATACTAAGAGATAAAGGATGCAGATGGCGATTTTGGAGACTGAAGACAGTTCAACTATTTAGTTTAGTTGTTGAAGACTTTAATTTCAAGTTGTTTAGTTAGAATTGAGTTGTTTTTATTAAATACAGATCCATGTTTTTAGGATCTGTATAACTGTTTGTAAGAGGCTATAAATGCCTCTTTTTGATATCAAACAAGGGTTCGATTCTGGATACAGTAATGCTCTTTTTGTACTCAGACATTTCATTGCTAATACAGATCACAGGTTTCTTTCCATTTTGGTATCAGTTTTTCATATTTCTTCTTCACTGTTATATTGTTGTCAAACCTTGAATAGCTATTATCTTATTGTTTGGTTCATGACATTATAATCAGTTCCTTTAGTTGTTTATTAGACCCTGCTTTGCACTAGTTTATAAACAATCTTTTCTTCATCCACTGAAAGCTATTTTACTGTTTAACTAATCTTGGAGAGCATTGTCTATTTGTTTACCATTTTGATGTCTGAATGCCATAAGTTGAATTGAGTTATCCCATTGATCCACATTTACAAAATACAAAAGCATTCATTTCTTAAGTTACCAAGAACCTTTGGTCTGCAACCACAAAGGGTTTCTTGGAGTGATAACAAAAGGTATGGCCCACTTTTCCCTTGCAGATTGGTATGTTTTCGCTGTTAGATTTTTGCCACTCAAATGAAGAGGTTGCGGCCCTTGAGGAAATCAAGGTTGTCAATATTGAATTCAAGAAACATGATCCTCAGAGGATCTTAGGGAATCACATGGCCCTTTACAATTTGAAAAGACACGAGCATGAAGATTCTCCCCGGGATGAGATATTTCGAGCAGCAATATCCTATCGGGAAGTTTTGAGTTGAGTCCAAAATCTGGCTCCAGAAAAATTGGTCGAATTCTATAATTTCAAGAAATGGCCTTCCTAAATTCTTATAGGGAGAAACCCCAACACCTCCACCTACATAGAAAATTGAGGTCCAGAGTTTAGAAACAACGAGTTCCAGTGGATAGGATGCTCAAAAAATTTTGGAGAAGACTGAGGTTTTGACTCAGAAAGGGGACACCACATTGAAAAATCCACCAAGTGATCGAGCTAAAGCTCAGACTGAGGTCTTGATAAAAAAGGGAGAAGAAAAGCCATCGTCCACGCCAAGAAAATCGGATACTGACATAGTCAAGAAACATCCATCCACTGAGATAGGCATCCCTATCCAATCTATTACACCTTTACAGTTCATTAAAGGGAGCCCGAGTGTCGAAGCAGTATTCATAGAAGATCTTATGCCTATTTCGATCGAAGAGATGCCTCCTTCCGACTTATTTTTCAGCAAGAAGAGGATATCCATAGTGAAAAGAGAAACACACCAAAAGGAAGGTGAAATTGTCAAGAAACACAGGGTGTTATTGGATGGGCAGGACTTAGAAGAGGCAGACTTCGCTATGGAAGTGGCAGGCTCCTTGGGATCTTTTTCCACAACAAATCATTATTCAGTTGGGAACCTAAAGAAACAATTGAAGCAGAAGGATCTGTTGGTGAGCCAATTTCAAAATCAAGTAAAGACTATGGAATGGAAGGTCGGGACTAAGATGAATGAGGGTTTTGAGAAGAATAGAGCCTATGACAGACAAGAAATCTAGCAGCTCAAATTCAGTCTCGACTAAATGCACAAGAACGCACAGGCAAGTAGAGAATGGGTCATTCAGCAGGGAGAGTTGGTAAAACAACTATAGGCCAGAATAAACCTGACTAAAAACACGGATGTAGATATGGAAATTTTCCAAGCCTAGGCACTGGAGGTGAACGAGAAACTGGAATCATCACAACAAAGCCTTTTCACTAAGGTAGAAGCTGTCCAAAACCATTTTCGGGTGGTATACCAATCCTTAAATAACATTTGCTTAAAGGAGAGAGAGGCCATCATTGCTCGAACTACTTTCCAGGAAGAAGTTGTGTCATCAGCAAGAGAGGAAGTAGCCATGGTCTCTAGATTGTCTCTTTCAGAGCAAACTAGAGGCGATATAATACTAAAAACCTGGGAGGCTAACATAGTTGAAAGTAAAATATTAGCTAAGGAAGTGAAGAAAGCTTGTGAAGAGGCGTTTTATTCACTCAATAGAGAGTCACTGGGCCTAGTAAAAGATAATATCTCTGAAGTCCTGGGGAAAGTTGATATAAAAAAAAATCAACTTGATTTCAAGACAAACATGGAAGAGTCTCGGGCTAAAATCTTGCAGTTGAAACAAATTGATATTACCCAGATCAATAAATGGATAGTCAATCCTAGTCTGCAGTTCCAGTCTTTATCTTCAGAATAAAAGAGGATGGATGATAGGTTGCCTCACTTAGAAAAGAAATTATATACTTTTGAGGCGAATGACACCACAGAGCCTTCCAGATTGGTGGTGCAGTTCGTAGGCAAATGTGTGCAATGTGTCGAGCAAGGTAAAGCCAGCACGTCTGGGAACAAATGAGACAATGTGGGAATGTCATGTATCCAGAACATGATTAGAGACCAGTTGTTTCTGAGTTGGAGAACAAGAAGAAAAAATGTCTCTGCCAGCATGGCGAAGAGACAGGGGAGATGCAAGTGAAGCGTTTCAAATTTCACATATTGTAATATTTACTGTTTTTGAAATTAAGAAAATTCCAACCGCTTAGGGTTGAGAACATTTTTGTATAAATACATATTTTGAAGACTTAACACATGCTGCTTCTTGCCGAATGTAATAGATAAAATCTTTTTTTGTCAGAATTAATACAAGTGCAGACTGAGATTCCAACCTTTGTGCAGTTTGAGTTATGTGTCTCTCCTATATTTCATAATTTTAGCTTTCTTTATGTCATTCCTTGATGAGTGAGTGGTTGCAACTTAGTACTACATCTACTGTAATCACATTTTATCAATTATTTGATAAGTAAGTAGTTTTTACTCTGTATTCACTGTAAGTAAATACAAGACCTGCAAGCTACTTGGATCATTGTATCTTATATCCTTTCAAGGGTGCATTATTTATTTTCTTCTACTATGAGCAAGATAAGATTCATCGTGTATTGATGCCTCATTTTTTTTAAGAGTTTTGTAAAATTTCTCTCATATCATTTGATTTTATAAATCAACTCTGACGTCAAAAGACAACCTCTGTTTCGTTCTATCATTAATTTCATTTGAGGATTAATTCTTACATAACTAACGGAAGAAAAAGCACCTTTCAAAATATCCCTTTATATTCATGATGCCTGGACATTACTCTTTGAACCTTAAGTGTAATCTCAGGAACAACACTCAGAATGTGGGGGAAACCAGCATGCAGTTATACCATGTTTATCTCTACATATTTTTTGTGTAAAATGTTAGCTCGTGGGGGAACTAGCATGAGTTTTTACCTTCTTTATCTATGCGTGTTACTCACTATTTTTTCCCAGAACTTTCCTCGTTATCTATGGGTTGTTGGGGAATTTACCAACTCTATGTTTTCCCTCATTTCTCTGAGTTATTAAGTACCGATATTTTTCTTATTCCTACACTTTTGTTTGGCATTAGAATATTCCCTGCACATTGGAGTGTCCTTTAGTTTCATTTGATTTTAGTTAGTAATATTCAAAGGAAGATATCTTCTTTCAATGCGATCACATAGTTTTATTTGTATCATTTTCCTTATGATGTCTAGAAGTCTTCAAGTTTAATATTCGTTGTTAAGTGTCATTTTATATCTCAATGTTAATTTTAATGAGCACTTTAGATATCTATGACTTGTCAATAAAAGGCTCTATTGAATGCTTGATTTATTTTGGGGTCGGTATATAAATGAATGAAAGAATTATATTCTCGCATGCACTATAGGTGATGTATAAAATTTACTTGAGTATGAATTAAATTGTTGAAGGACTATTGTATATTAATAGCACCTAAGTTGGGGACTTTACAATGTAAATTGTAAGCCTCATTGAAAAACATGACTACTTTACACATGAATTGGAATTGATACTTATTTTGCGCCATGTATTAAAACAGATGTATTGAATGTTTGGATGTGATTTGATTACATGAGTGCCTTGATTAATGTTGATGTGTGATCAATTTAACAATTATATTGCTTGCACACCTTGAAAATGTAGAGGGGTGATTACTTAAGTAAATAAATCATTCACGCGCCACGATATAAATGTTGATGAATTTTTCATTATGAACAACGATGATGTATAATGATATGTGTATAATTTACTAATGCTTCCCTTAAATTGATGTATGATTGGTTGATTAGATATATTGGTTGCACCATGAGATAAATCAATAGTTTTTTCTGGTGAAATGAATAATTAATAATTGATGAATGATTGAGTTATAAATTTACCTTGCGCCATGGATTATGTTGTGATTAAAATATTGGATTGCTTGTGCATTGGATTAACGATGGATGTAAAATGATTTATCTTGATTACCACACGCCTTGAAATAATGGTGATGCATGATTAGTTTAATAACAAAATGTACTTGTGCGCCTTAATTTAAGTGGGCGTGTGATTGCTTCGTCATTATTCTTTTGCACCTTGAATTTAAATGTTAACTAATCCGGCGTCATGAATTTATTAGATATATGATTGATTTAGTGACTAGATTTCTCTTGCACCTTACTTAAGTCGACATGTGATTGTTCTAGAATTGTTTACTCTCGTGTGCAACGAATATTTAATTGTTGATGTATGATTGATAATGATATTGATTATCTTTGCCCCATGATTAATTGATGAATAGGATTGATGGATGGATCTAGTTGATGATTGGACGTGTTTGTTAGTGGGATGTAGACACCTCCTTGTTCCTTATAACAGTCACTAGCCCTGAGACCTTAAATGGTTAAAATAAATTGGAACCTGGGCTTGAGCATTGCTTATGTGTCCTTGAGGTCCTAACCTTGTAGGGTAGGTCGGGTGTGTTATGCTCCACAGTGTCCCAAGGCTGAGAATGGAAACCGACGTAGGTAACCTCGAACCACTTAGGATTTGGTAGCTAGCCCTACCAAATCAGAGAGGAATCTCTCTGTGATCTTACAGTAAAAATATGACTGAAGAGGGTAAAAGGATATTAGGCTAGGTATGAGCTCTAGGGTTTTGAAATTTAGGGTTTTAGCTGGATCAGGAGGAGAGGCCAAGGAAACTAGGTCAGATCTAAAAGATTTCAATTGCAGGGATACCAAGGGGCATGGTAGGCATGTTCAGTGACACTTTGAGGTTGTCAATTGTAGTGTAGGGTGGAAAAACAAAGGTTGAAAATGAGCATGACAAGCATGAGTTCATTTATTAGAATATGAATAACATAAACATGAAATTCCTAACAAAACAGAGCATAAACTTTGTGAATTATGTTTAACATATTATAGGAAGATCATTGAAAGAAAAGATATGGAAACAAGGAGAATTAAGCATTAATAAAAATAAATTACATAAGAAAAACACTGCCACGAAATAATACCATATGAATCCCTATATAATAGTTGTAACTGGCCTTGTATTTATGCAAAAATAAACTGTACACAAGGCTCCAAATCTTCTACTCTCTGATGTCCAACCCTTTTGTTGATTTCATTTGGTCTACATATAGATGTAAAATAACTTTTCTCATCCAAAGGGTCGAATCCTACCTCTTAGGAACTGATTACAATATTCTCTCTAACCACGCCAAAAGCTAGGGAGGTTAGAAACCAACTCCCTATTTAGACTCAATTGACTTAGTTGACTTTTCCAAACATTAATTATCACAAAATTTACATGGAATGACTTTAACCATAATTATTACACTCAATTAAATCAAGTAAACTCTCATCATGACAAATTACATCAATAAATTTTGACCTTGACTCACAAAACTCAAAATCGATCCTTTTTCTCAGAAGCACAGCGTAGTCCTGCAAAAGCACAACATGCAGGATAGAAGCATAGCATGGTCTGGGAGGAGACCTTTGGGTATATTTTATGCATATTTTTTCTGAAATAATGGTTGTAGGAGATAGCTCTGGATGTGTAGAAGACCTATGAACTTTGAAACCTGCAAAAACCCATCTCTGCGGCTTCCAAAAACACAACCTCCCAAGATGACTCCAGCAGCGCAGCGAGGGGTCCAAAAAGGTGGCAAAGACATGAAATTTGACTAGTTATTTTTACTTTTCCTTAAAAAATGTAAGTTGAACTGGCCGAGAAAGTACATATCTGTGATGTAGAGGTCAAGGTCTATCCAACCATGCAAAATTTTCATCATTTATATGCTCTAAGAAAAAGCACAGCGAAACTATGCAGAAGCATAGCGAAGGAAAGAAAAAGTGAGTTTTCACCACTTGTTGAAGAACATAAGTCTAGGAAAGATGATGAGAATGTCCACTTACTTGACGAGAATGTAATTGAACCTGAAAACTGTTGATCAAACCCTCAGATGCTTATATTTTCCTCCTTTTTCAAATGCACAGCATGAAAACCAGAAACGTAGCGTGGGGTACCAGAAACGTAGTGTGGGAGGAAATCAAGGGTTTTGATGGAGTATTTCGATGCCTTGGCGGCTGAGATGAACCTCGATGGTGGAGAGGTGTTTAAGAAAATTGAAATGAAGAATGAGCATGTTAGGATGGTCTTTTAATGGCTTTGAAAGTCGATTTTTGCAAGTGACATCATGTGATGTGACTGCAGCATGATTTTTTATGTGGAACATTACCTTACCTTTATTTCATTTGTCCCTAAGGTGCTAACTCCCATGATGGTGACCCAAATGATGAATATGACTAACTTTTTAATTTTTATGACTGACATTATGATGACATTTCAAATTTGAATCCTAGACCATGACCTAGATGATGACCCACTAACTCAATTGATGACTCATGACATGAAATGATAACAATGACCATGATGGATGATGACCCACTAACTCAATTGATGACTCATGACATGAAATGATAACAATGACCATGATGGATGATGACAACCATGAACAAGTGGAGGGAGTAGCATTGAACTAGACATACTAACCAATGACCAAATTTTATTTGAAAATATAAACATTTGACCTAGGACCCTTTTAACAACCTTGAAAGAGCACATTTGATCATTGGTGACTGACAAGATTGAAAGACACTATTAGGGTGGGTAGTCATTTTATATTCATTATCTGATTGTACGTGTTGTAAAACGTTTCAAGATTATTATGATGTGTTGATCTGCTACACTACTTATTTTTATGTGTCACTATCCTTTGTTGACGCGTTGAATGCGTCGTTAGTGATTTCCATAATGAGTAGTTGGTAATGTTTTTACTTATGATGTTGATTAGGCATTGCTGGGATCATGTGTTGATGTTAACTTCTTAACACACAAAAAAAATTACCTTTTGAGCTTCGATTTTTCTTAGGCGTAACGGAGGTCAGTTACATATGGTATCAGAGTGGGTTCAACCCTACTACTATGGATCATCACACCTTCCACTGTATTAAACACTTGATTAATAACTTATCGTTGATTAAAATTTAAACTTGTCCATGCAGTAATCATGGTTAGAGGACATCGAGGAGGTAGACAACGTGGTGTTAGGGGGGGTAGAGGCGCAATGCCTACGGTAGCATCCATGCCAGAGGGGTATAACCCCCAAGGAGAAGAACAAGTCATTGGGCATGAGCAGTGTTTCTGTGGGGAATGTGATTGCTCAGACAATGTCCTTTTTGAGGATGTCAGAGGCCTTGATTAACCACCTAGATAGAGAAGAGTCCAGGGTGCCTGCACCCAATGAGGGTTCATAGTGCGCTCTAGCTGGCAGTGGTAGCATTCATAGAGAACTCGAGAAGGTTAAGTTTCTTGAGTTCATAAGTGCCACAGACAACTTAGTCGTTGAGGCATGGTTGGAAAACAAGACGATGTGCTTCGTGGTTACAACCTCCAACACGAAGGTCTGCATGGTGGTATTTTAGCTGAAGGGAAGCGCTCTTCTATGGTGGAAAATGCTCCTACCTAAACTAAACATGGTCATTGAAGCCATGTTATGGGAATTGTTCGAGGAACGGTTTCGGGAGAAGTAATTGTCAGAGGAATTCATTGAGCGCCACCTCAATGAGTTCAACTCCTTATGACAAGGTGGTCATATGGTGCCAGATTATGAGACCATATTTATGGAGCTACTTCAATATGCCCTGAATCTGAACATGGAGAAGTTGGAGGTCAGCAAGTTCGTGTTCAGCCTCAAATCTAGCTTTCATGCGAAGGTGAGGATATTAATGCCTCAGATGTTGCACAATGAAGTCAAGTAGGTCTCATAGATAAGGAAGAATTGACCCATGAGAGTCAAGGTAGGACTCCTACAAGACCATCTAGACTGACGACATCAGGTGCGCAACAGCATCAGACGCCAGTCAAACAAGACATCAATAAGTCTAGAGGACCCTTGTTCAGAACACCACCATGACATGTTCCTCGGCAGAGGACTCCCTACAAGGGACCACCACATCATAGGCAACACCGCCAGTAGCTATAGTTTAGGCCTATCAACAGAATAGACCAGGATCTTAGGCTGGTAGGCCAGCAACTTCTATTTCGGGGCCGGGAGATTAAAGACTGGGTGTGGGACGTGTGGAGCACCACATTACCAGTGAGACTGTCTCGTTGAGAAGGCCAAAGTGGCTGGATAAATAAGACACACTACAGTTGGAGACTGGGGAAAATCCCACAGGATTCACGCAGCAGTGAATAACTACTAGGCTAAGGACCAGCCCACTGTGCTCGAGACATCAGGCATAATCCCCGATGAAGTTTTAGTATTTTGATAGAACTGGGTGCTACATAAGAGCTTGCATAAGGGATGCAAGTTATATTCCATCTTAGTGCTAAACGAAAGAGGTGAGGTGGAAGGATTAGAAAAACTTCTGGTAGTACGAGAGTTTTCTGATGTATTTCTAGAAGAGTTACCAAGCTTGTCGCCCTGAAGAGAGATTGGAGTTTACAATCGACTCGAAACTCAGAACTGAACTGATATTAGGAATGCCTTATTGGATGTCAATGCCTGAGTTATAGGAGTTGAAAATGCAACTGAAGGAGTTGTTGGAATTGGGACTTGTGTCCACGTGTGTCACCTTGGGGTGCACCTTTATTTTCATAAGAAGGAAGGATGGGTCGTGGACACTCTGTATTGACTACCGTTAATTGAACAAGGCAATGATCAAGAACCAATATATGTTGCCTAGAATAGATTATTGTTGATCAAATGAAGGGTGCAACGGTGTTGTATAGATCAACTTGAGATCAAGTTATCACCTGTTACGAATTAAAGAGGAGGATATTCCTAAGACTACATTCAATAAAGGGTTCGGACATTACGAGTCTTTTACCTTTCGAATGAATGAACACCCCGGGGAAATTTGTGAGTTGGATGAATGGGGTGTTCCGTGGATACTTGGACATGGTCATGAACGTATTCATTGAAGACATATTGATATATTCTCAGATGAAGGAATAACTTGATGAACATTTGTGCTTGGTACTACAGTCTTTTCAAGAAAACAAGTTATACAGGAAACTGTCGAAATGCTCTTTTTATCAATCGAGGATTCATTATTTAGGGCATGTTATCTCTGGTGAAGGCATCGTTGTGGATTCAATGAAGGTAGAGGCTATTATGGAATGGCTTGTACCGACGAACATACCAGAAGTATGTAGCTTCATGGGATTAGCTGGATATTATCGATGGTTCATTGAAGGTTTTTCGAAGATAGCAAATCCGATCACGGAATTGCAGAAGAAAAACAAAAAATTTGTATGGAGCTAGAAATGCACAAAAGAATTTTGAAGGCTCAAGGAGTTTTTGGCAATAGAGCCTATACTAAAATTCCATGACATGGATGAGGACTTATTGGTATGCACAGACGCATCCAAGGAAGGATTAGGAGGAATCTTGATGCCATATGGTCGAGTGATCGCTTACATCTCAAGGAAGTAAGAAAGCATGAGGAGAACTATGTGACGCATGATTTGGAGTTGTTTTCCAGTGTGTATGCCTTAAGATTATGGAGGTGCTACTTGATTGGACAAAAAATTGAACTGAAAATGTACCACTGTGGGTTGCAACACATTTTTACGCAAAGTGACTTGAACACGCAACAAAGGCGTTGGTCATAACTTCTTAGCGAGTATGATTTTGAGATTACCTACATAAAAGGAATAGTGAACAGAGTGGCAGATGCATTGAGTCGGAGACCATGCGTGTTTTCGGTGATACCACTCCAGATGAATCTTCGTGAAAATATTCTAACTATACAGTGCAACGATGACTGGTATAAAGAGGTTAAGGAAATATTGTACAAGACACCATGTTGGTACCAAAATTTGTGGGATTTACTATGCTAAATGATGGATTAATGAGGTTTAATAACCGTATTTAAATACTGCCTAGTGACAAGTTGAGAAGTTTGATCTTAAATGAAGCTCATAGAATCGTGTACATGGCTCACCCAGTATCACGAAGATGAGGGCAGACCTTAAATCCTTATTTATCTAGAAAGGAATGAAGGCATACATATTCAACTACATGGTGAGATGTCTAGCATGTCAATAGGTGAAGGATGAACATATACATCTTGAAGGATTACTACAACCACATGCTATTCTGGAATCAAAATGGGAGGTCATTTGATGGACTTCATTGTTGTATTGTTGTTGATGGCAAGGAGGCACGACTCGATTTTCATGGTAGTTGACACTCTAATGAAGAGTGCACATTTTGTCTCTATGCGTACGACATATTAGGTGCCATACATAGATAGATTTTTCATCAGTGATATTGTGAGATTGCATGGTGTGCCTAAGAAGATCATATCTGATCGAGGATCGTTGTTTACAGGACAATTTTGGACTAGTTTCCAATAGGTCTTGGGAACCCAACTTAACTTTAGTACAACATATCACTCGGAGAAAGACGGGCAGACAGAAAGAACGAACCAAATATTGGAAGATATGTTGCGTATGTACTTGATGGACCAACAAAAGTGTTGGGAGGAGTTCTTTCTACTGGTAGAGTTTTCATACAACAACAACTATCAAAGCACCATTAAGATGGTGCCATTTGAGTTTCTTTACAGGCGACCGTGTTGGACACCTTTGATCTGGGATCGACTTTAGGATAGGGTCTTGGTAGGACTAGAAGTGATCCAAGAAATGGAAGAACAAATGAAAACGATAAGACAAAGGATTAAGGAAGTGCAGGATCAACAGAAGAGTTATGTCGATGTGCATCGCATTGACCGTAGTTATGAAGTTGGTGATCGATTCTTCTTGCGAGTGAAACCGCACAAGAGTTTGATAAAGTTTGGAAAGGTGGCTAAACTCTCTCCTAGGTTTGTGGGACCTTTCAAAGTTGTGGAAAATAAAGGGCCCATGGCCTATCGAATAGCCTTGCTTGATTCTTTGAGGTGTATGCACGATGATTTTCATGTATCTGTTTTGAGACATTATGTTAGTGATCCTACACATGTGATTGACATGAGTTCCTTGCAAGTGTCGGATGAGGGTGCACTCACGGTGGAGCCAATCTGCATTTTGGACCATCACATTTGACAGCTACAGTGTTGAACAATCGATCAGTTCAAGGTCTAGCAGGAAAATTATAGTCCACACTCGGCTACCTGGGAGGACGCATATATATGCACCAACAGTTCCATTTTTGTTTGATAGTTAGACATTCAGATCTCGTCAAATACTTTATTTACTGCACATATATATTGTGAAACTTCGGGAAAAAATTTAAAATAAGAGGGGGTCTATGTAACATCTCTCTCTTGCACACACATGATTTGACTTATTCTTTGAGGACACTTGCGTGCAAGTGATCCGATTTAGTATATGGTTGTTTGTTTCGCTTATGGATTCTAGTGATGATGTTGTTGGATTATGATGTTATGTTATTTAATATTTATGTATAGACAGGTGTTATTGACGGGTTTCTCCTGAGTGTGAAGGGAAATTGACAGATCGAGGATGTCGATGGCATCAATGGACCTCCTTAGACTCTGGATCGAGTCAGGGAGTGGACTATATATGGTTTGGGTATTTCTATTTATGCACGTATGACATATGATTGGGTATATTATTGTATTGTTATGGATCATTGACAGTGTTTCGTTGATGGATGCAGGCTGACGATTGCTTGTTAATCAGACTCACATAAGGAGTAAAGGGGCCATGCACAACAACTAGATATTGAAGGAGAGGTGTGGCAGCAGCCCTGCCACAGCCTACTAGAACTCCCGTCATGGGTCAAATTGTACGTTAACGATTACCTATTTCTAGATATCCAAGATGTCATGAGGGTAGACTGAGATAGTCGCTCATGAATATTCTAAGGGGTACGCAATAAGGCGTGGTCCTTATTCCTTAGAGGACCTTAGTCTCTCACAAGGTCGCCTGATGGAGTATTGACTCCAAGGGTTGGACAACTACCAAAATCAGTCAAAGGTGAGTGGCACCCTTGGAGCACGTAGTGTGTCTTGAAGGGAACGTTGCATAAGTAAAACTTGAACAAAGGCGAGTGACACCCTTGGAGCACATATTGCATCTTGAAGGGCACGTCGCATAAATAAAACTTGAATAAAGACTAGTGGCACCCTTGAGGCACGGAGTGCGTCTTGAAGGGCACATCACGATTTTAATAAAGGTGAGTCAATGAACCTATGTGCCTAGAAAACAATTTGTGTTTTGACATTGTCGAACTTAAAATAATTATTAAATGAGTAATTTTTATTAATTATAAAATCCCCTAAAAAAATTCTAAGCCTAGTTTAAAAATTTGAGCCTAAGTTTAAAGTGGGTGTTAGCACTAAGAGTCACCCTCAAATTGCAAGAATGTAAGCCCAGTACCCATCAAAATGTTTGGTGGATGTTGGTTTTATGAGTGGAGGTCAAATGGACAAAACTCAGTACAAGAATGGTTTTAACACAGAAATTGGACAAGAAATGCACATGGAAATGATGTCCTCATTAACTTTGGTCAGTATTTGAGTTTAAGGGTGAGAAAAAGGAAGACTTAGTGAGAGATGTGAAAAAGTCTGCCATGAGCATCTCGCCTTCAAGCAACTTAGTGAAGAAAAACTTAGGCCCAAGAGCACTCTTGAAATCAAGTTTCAAACACTGAAAAATTTCACAGCAGCATAATAATCAAACCTACATTACCATGCAACCACAACAAGTTGACTGGATCCTCCATGATTGAGACTTTCAGCATAAGGGGAAATAAAATAACAAAGATGCTGACTAAAAATTGTCACGTCAATACTGTAATCAAACCTACATTAAAATAGGACCAGAACCCTCGACTGGATCCTCCATGCTCGAGTGTTTTAGCATAGTTTAAACAAAGAGATGAAAGAAGTTGACTTCTATTAATGAGAAAGTCTCAAGTTTGATACATAACCAGAGAATAGTTATGGCATCAAAATTACACAGTAGGGAGCTTTGCTCAACCATTTGACCATAAAAAGATATTTAACTAATATACTTATACTCAAATCAGTCCACAACTGCCAGGAGTGTGATCTGGCAATCTCAATCAAAGCTTTGTGTCTGTGCAACCTTCTATCAGGTTGTACATGTTTCCTTCTGTCATACGCAAACCTGCTTCAACATGGGCCTACAGGAAAACTGTCCATTGTTGTACCTCGTGCTGACAGTCCTGTCTCCTCAGCCATAATTTTCATGCTTTCCATTTATGGATTGAGCTGAGGTTTCAACTACTAGTCCCTGCTTCATTAACTAGATCTTCATCGGGATTGGAGCGTGGTTGGATGACTAGCAGAAGACCAATTGTCACAACTGGATTGGCCGCAAAGGTCAATCCTTGTCCATTGGTTGAACACTCCTTAGGATCGGTAGTGTGGCTGGACGACTAGCGGGAAACCGCCTATCGTTGCCGAATATTTAATGTGCACATGATTTCAGGGCCATCGAAAGCAGTTTGGACCCACACCGCTTTCGGGCTCGGAACACACCCTCTTCTGCCATGTAGCCTCCTCGCAAAACCATGGTTTTCATTTCGGCCTGCCCTTCGGATTTTAACGTTCACGCATGTTGCAGCCCTGAAATGATCTAAGACCATTGATCTAAAAGGGACATGAGCTCTTGGCATGCTGACTACTTGAGCACCCCTGCCAAACGTTTACCTGCCTGCTAACCTTGGTGTCCCTCAAACTACACTTGGAGATATCACCGCATTGAACTTGCACAGGGGATATCGATCATTGCATACTACACATGTACGAATGTGTTCATGTTGTTTTGTGTGATAACATTTGGCTCCATAGGGGATGGCATGCTCCCTACGAGCTGCCAAGAATGCACAGTTCCAGTGCCTTAGCTTTTGGTTGATGGAGTCTCTTATTCAGACAGAAAATAAAAGGAAGTGGTAATTACAATGGTGGAAAGACAATCATCGCTTAGACAAAATATCTCTTCATAAAGTGTCCATTGATAGGGCCACCAAATACTTCGAAATCCTATAAGTTCTGCAACTTATAGGTGTTATTTGAAAATACTTCAGAAATCTTGAAGGGACCAATCCATAAGGTTTCAAATTTACCATGTTTTCCTCTGTCCTACTTGGGAGCATCCCACTTGAGCACCAGATCCCCCAGCTGAAAATTTTCCTCACTTTCTCTCTTGTCAAAGGCTTGTTTCATTTTCTGTTGGTGATCCTGAGCTTTATCAAGCAACTGCTCCCTAGCTTGTTGTACTTCTACGAGTTGTTGTATCCTCCTGACCATATTATAAGGTTCTCCTTGGTAGTCCTAGAGGAATTTTGACAGAGGAAAGGAAAGCTAAGTAGGAAAAATATCCTCCACCCCATACACAAGTTGAAAAGGGGAAACACCCAGTGACCTCTTTATTGTAACTCTGTCAGCCCATAATGCAAATTTCAGCTTTGAGTCCCAGGATTTCTTGTTGTCTTCTAACAATTTCTTGATGATATTTATGAGGCTTTTGTTAGACGACTCTGCCAAACCATTTCCCTAAGGGTAGTAAGGAGTAGAATGGATTAATGTAATCCCATATAGTTCACAGAACTTGATCAATGGTTCAGCTTTGAAGGAGGCAGCAATGTCAGTAACAATTTTTCTTATACAGCCAAATATGGACATGATATCTTCAAGGAAGATAATGATTACCTTGTGCGAGGCACTCTTTGTAGGGATGGCTTCTATCCATTTCATGAAATAATCAGTGGCAATCAAAATCCACATGTGTTGGCCACTTGAGGCTAGGTGGATCTCTCCAATGAAGTCAATACCCCACTGCTGAAAAGGTCCATAAACCATTACAGGTTTCAAAGGTAAATATTTGAGCTGCTGCTTTCCAGAAAATTTTTTCCATTTGAAACAAGCTCTAATCTTTGCACAAACATTAGAAAAAAGGTTGGGCCATAAATACCCAGCTCTGAGGATTTTATAAGATGTGGTCCTCCAAAAATGATGTCCCCAGCATAAGCTGTCATGAAAATCAGTCATATCTCTTTGGGCTTCATGTGGGTCTAGACATCTTAACAGAACTCCCAGAGGATCCTTCCAGTACAAAACCTGATCAATGAGACAATATTTGATCGCTTTTAGTTTCAAATATCTTACCTTTTTTTTGTTCAAACCATTAGGGGGCCTCAACCTCTGCAGAAACTATATGATATCTTTATACCAGGTGCATTATGCTAAGTTCAGGTTGACATGAGAGTCTTTATCAGCAATCTTAGTTTACTGATTTTTTGAATGTATGTTCATGAAATTAACCCCCAAAGCCTTGCAGTTTGATTCAGCCAGCAGCCTGGCTAAACCTTGGCCTTTTACCAATTTAGCGGGCTTTATTTCCAGGTCGAACTCCAGAATTTTGGCAATCCATTTGCTTCTCTTCCCATCTATATCAGGATGGATCAATATCTCTTTTACTGAGGCTGAGGGGACATATGCAATAATATTTGAATGCAGAACATAGATTTGGAAATCCTTGAGGGCTTTCACCAAAGCATATGCCTACTTCTCCATGATATCATATCTCATTTATGCATCCCTCAATGCTCTGCTGAAAAAGGAAATAGGTTACTCTAACCCCTCTGTATTTTTTTGTAGCAAAACAACAACCAATGTATCAGATGAGGCAAAATAAAATATCATGAATTCCTTAGAATAGTCAAGGTTGATGAGAACATGTACTTCAGTCAAAGCCCTTTTTATTTGGTCAAAATAATTTATGGACTCAATAGTCCATTTCACCTCGCTTCCCTTTCTAAGCATGGTTGTAATGTGCTTAACCAACTCAGCAAAATTAAAAATGAATCTTCTCAGAAAATTGATTTTACACAAGAAAGACTAAATCTCTTTCTTATATCTGGGAAAAGATAAGGCATGTATGGCCTCTACTCTGCTTGGATCAATTCTTACCCCTTTAGCTGACACAATATGTCCCAATAATTTTCCCTCCTTCATAGCAAACAAAGATTTCTTAGGATTGAGGGAGAGACCAAACCTTCTACACTTTAGGAAGACTTTCCTTAGATGGTGACAATGCTCTTTATCAGACCTTGAGAATATTGTAATGTCATCCAAATAGATGACTACAAATTTATCTTTTTCCCCAAAAAAGGCAATGACCATGGCTCACTGGAAGGTTGCTCCTGCATTCATCAATCCAAAGGGAATTTTAGCATACATGAATGTGCCCCAAGGAGTAGCGAAGGTTGTCTTTTCTCTATTTTCAGGCAGGACAGAGATATGATTGTAGCCAAAAAATCCATCAATCATGGACATCCTAGATGAACCAGTCACTCTCTACAAAATGTGCTCCATCTTTGGCAAGGGGTAGTTATCCGTTTTGGAGCTCCTGTTCAAATTCTTGAAATCTACACATAATCTGATTTCCCCATTTTTATTTCTCACAGGCACCAATTTAGCTACCCACTCTAAATATCTCAAAGGAATGATGATATGGGCATCCAACATCTTTTTCACTTCTTTTTCCATAATAGGCAATAGCATAGGATTTATCTGTATGAGTTTCCTCCTGAAAGGTTTGGCCTCTTCTTTCAAATGGATTTTATGTCCGATGATGTTGGTGTCATATGTTCTCAAATCTTCATATTTCCAGGCAAACACATCAACAAACTCCTTCAAAAGCTTGACATACTCAGCCCTTTTCTCCTTTGACAAACTGCTAGACAATTTAACATACTTTGGATCCCCCTCTATTCCCAAATTGCATTTTGTCACATCAACCTCTTCAGTTGAGCCTTTAACCTTCACAGCAACATCATTTCTATCAAACAACATCTCCAAGGGGACAAGTCCCTTTGGAATATGGTTACTAGGTAACTGAACAATATGATGGTCAACAATTTTATTCAGAAAAAACAATAGCATGAGGGATTTCTTCAGTGTCCTGATCCCGATCAATATGCAAATCAGAAAATTCATCCACAGTCTCAAGAAATATTTTCATCTCAAGATCATCCTCAAAAAAATTCCAATGTTTGACATTGTCAGGAATAGAGGGTCTGTATTTTACTTCCACATCATACTTGAGTTTGGGGGGCAAAGGAATCTTGAACTTACTTGCTGAAATGGCCAAGGAATCTACCACTGTGTTCTCCTCTCTTGGAACAAAAGAGATATTAAAAGAAAAGAAGAAACTGTCAACTAGATCCTAGACTTCATTTATGTAGGCCCTTAACCTAGTGTGCTTAGCTTGATACTGATTTTTGACTTGGTGAACAATCAACTTAGCATCTCCAAATACCGTTGGCTCCTCAATATTCATATATTTGGTATCTCTCAAACCCAAAACAAGAGCCTCATATTATGCCACATTGTTTGTTGCTTCAAATTCAAGCTTGTAATACAAAGATATGGTCTCTCGGAAAGGGGAAATGAAAACTATCCCAGCACCAACACTTACCCTAGAAGAGCCTCCATCAAAAAGAATTTTCCAAACAAAGGTATTGGGAGGAGGGTCTTCACAAGAGGTGTTGGGATGATTTTTTATTTCAATAGGTGTTTGATGAGCATCAATGATTTGTAACATACCAGTCCCTAAATTAGTATCTACTGCAAAAATGGGGTGGTTGGTCGAATTTGCTTCATCACTGATAATGTAAGCAAGTTGTGCTTCCCTATAAATCCTTCTATGTTCTCCCCCAAACACAGGAATGGTG
The DNA here is from genome assembly GCA_010110895.2 of Picea sitchensis. NCBI lineage: Eukaryota > Viridiplantae > Streptophyta > Pinopsida > Pinales > Pinaceae > Picea > Picea sitchensis. Next base: position 69,619 of record SNQJ01S0048201.1, on the reverse strand, counting down.
GCATATGAAAGATCCATTTGTAAAGTTTCCCTTAGGCTTTTGATCCAAGATCTAGACAAAAGCATCCCAAACTTAGGGGGGGACATCATCCACCACAATATCCATGACCACACTTTTCATTGTCAACTGGAACAAGGAAACAACCAAGTCTTTGATAACCTTGAGGCACTTCACCTTCCTGGAATCAAATGAGTACAGGTCATGGTAGGTTTTTGTAACCTCCAACACAATCTCATCCATCACAGTCTTAGGCATGAGATTGTGAGACACGGCTGAATCCATCAAGCAGTTGTGAAACACTTTATCATGAATGTTCAATGATGTATAGAAAAGAGGGGAGGATTCATTCCTATCCTCTACCAAAGGCCCTAGTATGACATATGGTTTTTCATCTTGGAGATTGACTAAGTCTGTGGGATGAGATGAAGGTCTAGGTTGTAGCACCTTGGAGAGGTACCTTTTGAAATCCTCATTTTTTACTAGCTCCAAGAAAGGTACATGAATTTTAATTTTTTGAATCTCATTCTCAAAGATAAAAGAGGAGGGAGGCTGCAGACTCTCCTTCACTTCTGGGATAGGGATCTTAACCACTTCCCAGGGGGTTTGTGCCTTTTCTCTTTGGTATTAGCTTCCATCTCCTTAACAAGATGTTATGTTCCAGTAGGCTACTCAGGAATGTCAGGATTTTCCTCTTCCTTCTTGGACCTGAGGTTGTATCTATTTGGATTTCCACTGTTCCTTTCCCCTTTTCTCAGCTCATTTAGTTGGATACTGATGCAGGAGCATCATAAACAGTCAAGCAAGCGTGGAGGCAAAAGACAGCTGGAAAGCGCAACACGCATTTTTCACGTTTTGAAATGTTTTGAAAGTTTAAGGGAGTGGATATAAATGTAATAGCTAGAAGCGTATTTTCATTTATGTCTGGCTGTTGAAAACAGATCGTGAGTGATTTGCTCTCATCTGTCAATGTAAAAGGCATTTAATCCTAGTTAATGAAAGTAGGTAGGTTTGAATTAATAGATTAGACAGTTTAGAGAGTAGGAGGGAAAACGGATATAGACACCCTCACCATTGTATCATTGTAGTATTGTACCATTAGCATAGAAAAGAAGAGGAGAGTTGTAGCAAAGAGTTGAAAGGAGAAGTCCATGTACAGGAGCTTTGAATTAATATATGAAGCTTTGAATCAGATTTCATGGTGTTATGATGTTTTCTGTTTATACATGGTGAATGGTATGCTTACAATTGTTTTAATCTCTCTGTTATGTATTTTCTTTAATACTGTGTTGAATGTATGACTTTATGTTGAATGTTTGAAGTCAGAGAGAGAGAGAGAATGAGTTTCAATTGTTTCTCTTCCTGAGTGAGAGAAGTTCCTACAAGGAGTGCAGTGAAGCATCTGCAAGGTGTGCGTTGACGAAGTTCTGAGTCGTATCTCAGAAAGCTAAGGAGGGATATCGTTGTTATCATTCCAAAAGAAGTGAAGGAGAAGCACAGAGACCGTGCAAGGAGTACACAGGCTGTTGGGAGTCTTAGGACTTATCCACTAAGGTTGAGGAGTGAAAGATTGTTGTTGCAAAGAGTGCACAGAGTCGAGAGGTCGAATACATAAGAGTATTCGAAAGGTTTCCACAAGGAGTGCGTGCAGGATTTATTTCAAGGCTTGAAGTTGCCAGAGAAAGCTCAGGAGGGTTAACACCTTTGAAATTACCCAAAGGGATGCGGAGATTGAAAACATCTCGCAAAAGTAAAGTTCAAAAAGGAGAACATTGGTTTATTTCGCACAAGCTGTCCAGGAGCAAACGAATGGTCAGAATTCTCTGTGGAGAATTCGTGAAGCCGTGAGGACCATAGGATCTAGAGGAGTTGCAGGGCGGATAAGGTTTGGATGAATCCATTCTGTTGGTGTCAAGATTCACGTCGACCGTTGATCGTGATCTGTCTGAGCCGTCAGATCATTTCGGCATCTCGAGGATCCTGATGACAAGGAGTTGAGCGCAGTAGAACGAAAGTCCCGAAGTCATGAGTTGCGATAGGAATTGGCATGGAGTTTCGGGATTTCAGCACTTCGGGTGTCGGGAAACTGAGAAAGCAACATTTTGGGATCGAGAGTTCTGAACTCCCGATACCCAGAGGCCCAAAATAAAGAAGGTCGTCGGATTTAGCGAGGCTCGTACAACACATGGCACATCTATCAGGTGGGGACCGCAAGGGTGATAGGTGACGTATACTCGTGCATCGAGGGAGTCAACCCATAGTTTCCCTATCACATCTCAGGATTTCGCAAAGGAGGGGCACGAAGGTTCTACACTCCAATTCATGAGATTGCGAGTTGCGAAAAGATTCTTATGCCAGGGTCAGTTGTGGTCGTGTGGAGGTGAAGCTCGTAGCTTGTGCCTGTTTGCATAAGGGGGTTTCAGAAGGACTTGTGGATCGATTCGTTGAAGGTTACGATAGGGATCCGAAAGAGCCACTTCAGCTCAAGGAGATTAGAAAGATCCTGCATGGACCTTGGCCTGAGCGTTGGGGTTCTACACCAGTTGTGGTATCAGAGCACAGAAAAATTTCTTTGCTTTCTGTAGCAGAGAACAGGGGAATATTTCTCAGCCATGCCACTGAGAAGAAGAGACAGACCAATGCCTGATCCAGCAGTGGAGAGGTAAATGTACGAATTATGTGCCAGGATTGATGCCATGGAGACAACACAGAGGCGCACAGTCGACGTTGGGGATATCAGTGAGGCTGACAGTGAAAATGAAGCTGGACACGAAGGAGAAGTCACAGTCGAAGATGTTGCAGATGAACGCCTATTCAGGGTTGTTTCTAGGATAGATGCTAGAGCAAAAAAGAACATTCCAGTATATGAAGGAAACCTGGATTTCGAAGAGCTTCTAGACTGGATTAGAGCTCTAGATAAATACTTTGACTATGAGGATGTCGAGGAAGATAGGAAAGTCAAACATGCCGTCACAAGACTTAAAGGGCATACATAACTATGGTAGGATGAACTGCAGGCTAACAAACGCTGCAAAGGCAAGAAGAAAATCAAGAGTTGGGATAGAATGGTTGCGAAAATGAAAGACAAATTCATACCCAAAGATTATCAAATCACTCTGTTTCGAAGGATGCAGAATTTGAGACAGAAGTTGATGTCAGTGAAAGAATACACTGAAGAGTTTTACAAGATAAACATCAGAGTAGGTCATTGGGAAAGCGATGATGAAAAGGTCGACAGGTACATGAATGGTCTGAGATATGACATCCAATATGAGATGAGCATGATGATCATATGGAATGTGGAAGATCCTTATCAGATGGCTCTGAAAGATGAAGAGAAGCTAAGCCAAAAGAAAGGTCAAAGAGGCCGAGGTAGAAGTCAAGCCAGAGACAAGAAAATTTCCCAAGAAAGAAATCAAAAATCTAAAGAAGAGGGGAAGAAACCTCAAACTCAACATGAGGGAGGAGGAAGCTCACAAAGAGGGCAGTATGTTGATAGAAATACTTTTCCTCGAGCTAGAGGAAGAGGAAGAGGCCGAGGAGGTGAAGTGAAATGTTTTATCTGTGGGAAAAATGGACATAAATCTTATGAGTGTCCAGAAAGAAAGAAAGATGATGGTGAAACTCACATTGCCGAAGCTCAAGGATGGAATGTTGAGGCAGAAGATGTTGAGGGCAAAAGATCCTTAATGATGAGGAAAGTTCTCTTAATGCCAGAAAAGGAGGTAGAGAACCCAGCCCAAAGGAATAGTCTATTTCAGACTGCTTGCAAAATAAAAGACAAAGTATGCAAAGTCATCGTGGACAACGGTAGCACATACAATCTCATTTCTACAGAGATGGTAGAAAATCTAGAGCTGGAGACTATTGTACATCCAAGCCCATACAGAGTTTCATGGCTACAAAAAGGACATCAGTTAAATGTCACTAAACAATGTTTAGTTGAATTTAAAATAGGAGAATATAAGGATGAAATATTATGTGATGTCATTCCCATGGATGTTTGTCATCTATTGCTGGGTAGACCATGGCAATATGACAGGAATGTGGTTCATGATGGGAGAAAGAACACATACACCCTGGAGAAAAATCGGAGAACACACATGTTGTTGCCGATCAAGGACAAAGAGGTGAGACTAGAGGTGAGAAACATTGTACTTCTCATGAGTGGGAAGGAACTTCTTAAGGAGGTTAAGAAGAATGAAGACACACAATTTATTGTGGTCAGGAAGCCTATAATTTTTTTGACCAATACAAGGATAGATGATTCACCAGAAGAAATCCAGGAGTTGCTGGAAGATTTTGTTGATATTGTAGTGGACGAACTACCTCATTTGTTAACACCTATCAGGAGTATAAGCCATCACATTGATCTTATGCCTGGATCCATTTTACCAAACAAAGCTGCATACAGGTTGACACCACAGGAGAATGAAGAAGTCAAGAGACAGGTCTAGGATTTAATGGACAAAGGATTGATTAGAGAGAGCTTGAGTCCATGCGTTGTTCCAACAGTGCTCAGCCCAAAGAAATATGGAGGCTGGAGAATGTGTATCAACTCAAGGAAAATCAATAAGATTACCATCGGATATAGATTTCCATTGCCAAGGATGGATGATTTGATGGGTTGCTTGAGTGGAGCAAGATTTTTTTCAAAGATTGATTTGAAAAGCGGATATCATCAAATTTGCATGAGAGAAGGTGGTGAATGGAAGACAACATTCAAGACTAATGGGGGGCTATACGAATGGCTTGTCATGCCATTTGGCTTAATAAATGCACCTAGTACTTTCATGAGGTTGATGAACGAAGTCCTGAAGGATTTCATAAGGAAATTCGTCATTGTATATCTTGACGATATATTAATTTTCAACAAGATGGAAGCAGAGCACTTAAATCATTTAGCTGCAATGATGAGGAGGTTACAGCAAGAGAAATTGCTGATAAATATGAAGAAATCATCATTTATGAGGACATAACACATTTATTTGGGTTTTGCTATCTCTACAAATGAGCTGAAGATGGATCCGGAGAAGGTGAATGCAATCAAGAATTGGCCATCACCGAAAAGTGTGTTTGAAGTTCGAAGCTTCCATGGTTTGGCAAGTTTCTACAGGAAATTCATCCAAAATTTCAGTGGAATTAGCACACTGATGATGGATACGGTGAAGAAAAGACATAAATATTTTTGTTGGACAGAGGAAGCAGAGAAAAGTTTCAACCTACTGAAGAAGAAGATCATTGAGCAGCCAATTTTGGTTTTGCCAGATTTCAACAAGACATTTCAAGTCAAGTGTGACATGAGTGGATTTGTAATAGGAGCGGTATTGAGCCAAGATGATAGGCCGATCACATACTTCAGTGAAAAATTGAATGAAGCGAAGGTTAAGTACTCCACATATGACAAGGAATTCTATGCAGTCATACAAGCACTGAAGAAATGGAGACATTATTTAGTTCCTAAAGAGTTTGTTTTGTACAGTGATAATCATGCTTTACAATTCGCGACTCAACAGGACAAGTTGAACCAAAAGCATGCTAAATGGGTTGAATTCATGCAGAATTTTACTTTTGTGATTAAGCATATTTCTAGAACTGCTAACAAGGTTGTTAATGCTTTGAGCAGGAAATGTTTTCTTATGCAGGATTTCAAAGTCAAAACTTTGGGTTTTGATAACCTCAAAGAAATGTATAATGATGACCCAGATTTTAAGGAAGCGTATGAGACATCTGAGAATCCAATTCTCAGAGACAGAACCCAATGGATTGAATACATGATCCAGGATGGATTATTGTTCAGGGGCAATCAGCTATGTATTCCAAAATGCTCCATG